>CM060952.1:161004448-161007555 GCA_030765055.1 Mantis religiosa
GTCGTCGTCGTCGTCGTCGTCGTCTTCTTCTTCGTCGTCGTCGTCGTCGTCGTCTTCTTCTTCGTCGTCGTCGTCGTCGTCGTCGTCGTCTTCTTCTTCGTCGTCGTCGTCGTCGTCGTCTTCTTCGTCGTCGTCGTCGTCGTCGTCGTCTTCTTCGTCGTCGTCGTCGTCGTCGTCGTCTTCTTCGTCGTCGTCGTCGTCGTCGTCGTCTTCTTCTTCGTCGTCGTCGTCGTCGTCGTCGTCTTCTTCGTCGTCGTCGTCGTCGTCTTCTTCTTCGTCGTCGTCGTCGTCGTCGTCGTCTTCTTCGTCGTCGTCGTCGTCGTCGTCTTCTTCGTCGTCGTCGTCGTCGTCGTCTTCTTCGTCGTCGTCGTCGTCGTCGTCGTCGTCGTCGTCGTCGTCGTCGTCGTCGTCGTCGTCTTCTTCGTCGTCGTCGTCGTCGTCTTCTTCGTCGTCGTCGTCGTCGTCTTCTTCGTCGTCGTCGTCGTCGTCGTCGTCGTCGTCGTCGTCGTCGTCGTCGTCGTCGTCGTCGTCGTCTTCTCGTCGTCGTCGTCGTCGTCTTCTTCGTCCTCTTCTTCGTCTTCTTCGTCCTCTTCTTCTTCCCTCTTCGTCCTCTTCTTCTTCCTCTTCTTCCTCTTCTTCCTCTTCTTCCTCTTCTTCTTCCTCTTCCTCTTCCTCTTCTTCCTCTTCTTCTTCCTCTTCCTCTTCCTCTTCTTCTCTTCCTCTTCCTCTTCCTCTTCCTCCTCTTCCTCTTCCTCTTCCTCTTCCTCTTCCTCTTCCTCTTCCTCTTCCTCTTCTTCCTCTTCCTCTTCTTCCTCACGACTTTGGATTGTTTAACCCGTTCCGGCTCCAAATTGGTCTGCCCATCTTTTCTTCGGTCTTCCCTGGTTTCTTCTTCCTATAGGTTTATAGTTTAAGGCTATTTTTGGTACTCTGTTATTATTCATCCTCTGAACATGTTCTTTCCATTGACTTCTATTTCTTTCAATAGTATGGTTTATTTCTTCTACTTTTCTTTCCTAATACCCTGACTACGTTTTTTTTTATCAATTTTGGTATATCAAGGTATTGCTCTTATGAATTTCATTTCTGATGACTGTATTCTCGTACTATTTCTTTTTGTTAGTACCCATATTTCTGATCCATAGATCAGAGTTGGTATTGCCATTGTTTTATATAGTTTTATTATAGAGCCCTTTTTGACTTATTTTTAATGTTCTTTTTATTGTGCCTGTTATATAGTTAAAATTATTTATTTTCTCTATTATATCGGCTTCCCCTTGGTACGAGACATTACATCCTAAATACTTAAAGTGTAATTTCTACTCAATTATTATGTTATCTAACACTATTTTTGATCTTACTAGATTAATTCCTTTAATGCCATGGTTTTGGATTTATTTGCTGATATTTTCATTCCATATTCTGTAGCAATTTCATCTAGACTATACAGCATTTTTTGCAGGTCATCTTCATTTGTGGCCATTATTATTCGATCATCTGCATACAACATAGTTTTCAATTTAGCTCCAGATACATTAATGCCTCCATTGACTTTAATCGACCACATCCTTACTATTTCGTCAACATACAAATTAAAAGGTGTGGTTGATAAAGGACAACCTTGTCTTACGCCACCATTAACTATTACTGGTTCTCTTTTATTATTATTTTTATTTTTGTGTCAATGTACATACTTTTTATAACTTAAATTAGCTGTAAAGGTATGCCTCTGTTATTTAAAATTTTCCACAGTATCATTCGTGATTCTTTGTCAAAAGCTTTATAATATTCAATAAATAGTAAGTGCGTCTCTAAATTTTGTTCTCGTCGTTTTCTATTATTTGTTTAAGGGTAAAAACATTGTCAATAGTGCTTCTTCCTTTCCTAAAACCAGTTTGTTCTTCTAGGAGTATTGCATCTGTTATTTTGTTTAACCAAATACTTATTATTTTGGCATATATTTTGTAGGCAGCACACAATAAACTAATCCCTCTATAATTTTCAGGTCTTGTTCTTTCCCCTTTCTTAAACATTGATATCGCTTTAGCTATCTTCCATTCTTGCGGTATTTCTTTTGTTTCCCAACACTTGTTATATAGATACAGTAATCTGTCATGTAATTCTTTAGGAGCATATTTAATTAATTCTAAATTAATATTAACTATTCAGCAGGCTTTCCTATTTCTACTTTTAGCTATACTTTCCATTAATTCTTCTACTTCTAACCGGTCTACTTCTTCTCTCTATAACTTATATATTTCCCAATTTTGTTTATCTCCTCTCTTCCAGAGATTTTTTATAATATTCCTCTAATTCTTCACCTTTAATGAAGTTACTGAAGTTCAGTTACTGCAAATTCTATTCATCATATAATCTCTAGCTGATATGTACCTAGATGTTTACTTCTGTTGAGTTGTCTTGGACATAAGTACCGTACATTTTATAGGAAAGTGTACAGTGGAAGAACAAGAGAAAAGTTAAATTGACGGTAGAATTACTGAGCCCTGGTAGAAGGAGAATGACATGTAGTGATCTACTGGTTGACAAGAAGAAACTGCGAAACATGAACATTTAGAGGCATTTTGGGTTTTATTTTCTTTCTTATATTCAACTGAATGTGTGTCTTAAATATGCATGATAGGGACCTATACAATGAATAAAATTATACCAATATATTTTAAATATCGACGTATAGGACCAGAAGATTCATTATTTGATCGTGCATGTTTGGAACATAACTTGCAAAACTTTGTGAGGAGTCATCCCTATTCTTCTCATACCGATGGAAGAGCAGAACGACTATTGGATTATTAGAAAGAATGTTTAGGAAACAGAAAGTGATGAACTCTGTCAGATTACTGTGCCATTACGATGTGAAGCTATCCATGGCGAAGTTTGGTAACCTTAGATGAGTTGTCTTTGGTGGTTAGCGTGTCTGCTTGGAGGTCGCGTGTAAGGCAGAGCGAGGGCGGGAGGAGTTGTTTGGACAGAAATCCCTTCCGGCTATTATTACTAAGATGAAATAAAAAATAAAAGAAGCAGCAGACCTCTATTATGACGAAACAGGTGCCTGTTGCCGCCGCCGGTGCACCTTCGTAGAAGAAGAC
>CM060952.1:161008555-161116245 GCA_030765055.1 Mantis religiosa
TTCTTTATTTCGTTAAGAATTAACATGTATTTCAGATAAATTAGCTCTGTTGCGTCATGCATTTAATTCATATGGTTAAGAAAATATAAATTTGACAATTATCTTCGAAAATTTTAAGATACATCATGATATTAAATAACGACTTATTTTACTGTACAACAGTATACACCACGACAGCAGCCTATGAGAGATAATTAGGTCACGTGAGCGTTAAGAGATACAGGGCAAGCTTCTTTGAAACAAGGTTTAGTAACGGCTTGCAGAGGCTACAAAAATGAATGACCAGTGATGATGTGCTAGTAAAGTATTAGAAGTATTGTTTTCAGAAATGAATAATGAAAAAAAGTAAAGGGAACAAATAGTTTCAAGCACTGTAAAAACTAAATTAATGAAACATAGCATCTGTAATTCCGTTCGTGTTGTCAATGGATTAATTTGAAATAGGTGAGTTTCCCAGTGTGTCCGTTTATACAGGTTAACCCTATGTTAAAACATTCTGTGTCAGGCAGCATGAGCTCCTAAGGGATCAGAAGAAAGGTCTGCGAAACGAATAAGATTGGGAAACAATGCTCTAGATTCTAGCAAAGTAAATTCACCACTTTTTAAACAGCCAGTGGGTTTCTGGGAGGATTTCTTTTCCATCAAGGAAAACTGATCGCCAAATGTGACCTAGGGCAGTGAATAACTCAAAAGCATGTCACGTGGTGTTTAAGTTACCTATGAATCAACGCGTCCTTCGGCTTTTTTCTCTTTCGAAACATACCATCAGCCCGTCAGGAGTCGAAGCGAGAGTGCTACCCCCTAGAGTATCGGCGCCGGCGCACTAGCCGACCGATAATTATCCCGGAGAGCTAGAAGGACAGAAACCCGTCTCGTGGAAGTTCCTCTTCTGTCTGGGGATTTCTATCATGCGTCAAAATATTCACTTGTCGCCATGGGCCGCGACCATCAAGACTGCCAATTTCTCATGCCGCCCTGCTTATGTTCTGCAGCAAAGGGAGGCTCCCATAATGTGCTTTCTTTTCAAAGTTCATACTAAAAGGAAGCTAGAACTTGTTAAGTAAAAATTCAACGTTGCACTTGCATACTTACTCTACTAAATAAAAAGGACTTCGGAGGCCATTCTCAAATTAATGAAATAATAAAATGAAATGAAATACAGATATCATTTGACATAAAAAGATCTTAAACATAAAGCATTTCAATCAAAATCATTAAACTATTTTTCAGAAATTCAAAATTACCGAAAGGAGTTCAAAGTAAAGAACAATTTAGAATGGAGTGATATTCTTTAAGATCTATCCTGGAAGAGGTGATTTTGAAACATCAAGTTGGTATTTAATTTTTATTTCTTACTTCTATTTTTTATTTTTTTATTCTTTATTTTTTATTTTTTGGTCAATGCACAGTATATCTGGGCCAGAGATGTCAAATTCTATGCGAAATATAGGACAGATTTACCGCCCCCTACTGTATGTCGAGCTATGTGCATTTACGGGACTTGAAAACAAACATCTCTGGTACTTGATTGCCTGAGTGAGTGTAGGGTAAATGCTATATGCAGAAAATAAAATAGGTAGTGTGGAGCAACGAAATCGCCTTATGAGCACGTAAGAGACAAAATTGGGCATCACTGATCTGGAAAAGTTTAAACCAGGTTTACCTCAACTTCGCAGAAGCTTAGGAGCTCAACTGAGACTCTAGAAGGACAAGATAATTGTACTCTGATGTCGGGCCATATGAGTCACATATTGTTGCACATCAATTGGCAATTTTAATTCTGGTCTATACTATAAACCTAACCATATCACCAAATTAGGTATAACGTTTATAAATAATGCCAAACAAATAAATGCAAACAAATAATGCAATGCAAATGTTGTACAAACTATTCTTACAAGTGCTTATTTCCCTGTTTCACGCTAATCCAGATAAACGATTGCAAAAGTTAAATATTTTCTAATTGCCTTGTTGGTATGTGGGATACATAGTAATACAGCAGGCTTTAAGTGTACTAAGGTTTTTAAAACTACAGTTCAGGGTTTTGAAATTCAACTCCCTGTGCATGACCAGGAAATAAAAATGAATAGTGACTTCTCATTTGAGAAAAGTGCAATTGCTGAACTCAGAAAAATAACAAGGAATGTCCTCAAAATACATCATTCCATAAAACCACGTGTCATAAATAAACTTTATTGTGTTTTAACGAAATTTACATTTTTTTTTCGTGTAGTAAGATTTTATCTATTACGTTTAGCAGTTACACAAAAGCAGTTCAGAGTGAAGTGAACTTCAGTGGACACTACTATAAAATTCAAATATGCCTTTCATTTGTACTTTCATATCTTAAAGTATATTTTAATAGAAATTGTTAAAGGCATTTTTGAGAAAACGAATATTTTCGAAAACATATAAACAGTAGTCTGCAGAGGAGGGAGCGATTCTTGAAAATATTCGTTTGGCATTTATCTGACAGTTTTTCAGTTATGGCGTTCAAATCCTCGCACATCACCTTTTCCTAAAAGTGCTTTATTCTTATGCAGGAAACCTTAAATTGCACATCTCCAGTGAAATCTTGGTATGAAATGTTTGGTTGGAATGGTAGAGAAAATAAAAACGGAATCAAAAAGCAGGAAAACAAGAAACTAATTTTAGAAGTTCACCATGTTAATTTTCCTGCATCTCTAAGAGAGCACGATTTCCAGTTCCAGTACAGATTTATTCCACGATTGCAGAAGTCGGCGAAAGTGGTTAGGTTTCAAAATGAATGCAACTTGAGACATGAAACGGCCGAATGAGGAGTATGGCTGATTAGTAAAAATTTCGAAGAATAATGAACGACTATGCTTTCCGGTGAAAATATATGTAAAGTGTACTTAGATTATTGTACAAATCGGTTGTTGTTCTCGTCTACCATGTAACATTTCTTTTTAAACAGATTGAATTGTCATGCTTGGTGCGAACGTATATATTTATATTTTCTTATAGCGTCATTTGAGATCCAAGATATTAAAGAAAGCTACAGATATTTTAAAAGAATATATAAAGTTATGCTTTTATTTCATATTTGCCCTCTTTTAACTGTCTAGTAAGACCTAACGTGCTCCACCACGTGAAGTGGGGGGGGGGGGAGGGAAGGACGGGTTCTGCGAGTTAAATTTTGGAAATGCTTACTGTTACTCAAGGTGGATGGAAAAGTGTACCTTATGGACAAATTAATGCATCTACCCTAGAAGAAATATACTTAGCTACATCCGAGTATATAAGGAGAAAAGTGGTGATTATAGCCCTGATTTTTGCTGAAATCGTTCTAAACAACAAATGCAGTAATCATCATAACAAAAAGAAATATTTTTATATTCTTTAGAAGGTTTTACTCTGGTTTTACTCGTTTTAATTTATACTGCTTTGGTACATTTTTAAACATATAGTTATAGTCTTAATGATGATAAATGCCACGCATTATGACTATACGCGCTTCCTTCCGGTTATATTCCTTATATAGCTAAAATTAGTACATGCGTTTTGAGAAATGTACTTTATCATATGGTAGAAAGTTTCAGTATTTCAACAGGGAGTCGATTCCGGGACACTTGTAATTTAGAAGCGTGCTCTACCAACAGAGTCAATAGGCCAATCAAGTAACTAATATTAATCACTTTCTTAATATTTATAGTTTGATTTAAATGAGACCAAGGAGCATATTTAAGCCATATCTACGTAGTTGGGGAGAAAGTGATTCTGGAGCACCCGGTGAAATTCCTCAGGTTTTAATAGTGAGATGGGGGCAGCTGAAATGTAGAAGAACAGGTGAAAGAGCAGCCCGTCCCCAATTATTGCTGATCTCACGTGCTCATCCATATCAGACAGGCGGCTGCCCAACAGCCTTCCCTCCCGCATCTAAATCTTCGGTCTTTATAAAGTCAGTAATAGCCGCTGTCAAATACTCGACTACATATTGTAGCTCCGGATTATGGCAGGAAATACGGGTTACCAATGTTAAAACCAGGTAACACAACAGAAATCTTTCTTTTTCTCCACTTATCAACGAGTATTTCAGTTGCTGGTTTTGGCTCTATGCTTACCGTTAGAAATTTCACTGGATAATCTATTTCTTCCTTTACCCATTTTTGCAAATCTACTGTTGTGGTCCGAGTGCATTTTAAATAACTCAAGCGTGAAACGAATTAAGCAGTTTCAGAAAATGCTTCTTGTTCAAGAGTAATTGGAAGAATTTGCAGTCGCATTACCAAATAACTATCTGCTTTGTACAAAGCTGCTTTGAAATTGTCTTTAAGCTAAGGGAAAATGGCTTAAAAGTAGCTATCTCTTGTAACTAAGTCTTCAAAGTTGTTTAAATATAGAAAGATAATGAATTACGTTTCATAGACTTCCAAAATGTGTTAACTCCTCAACTCTGCTAGAAAAATGAATGACAAGTAGTTAAAGAGAAATACACTTTCAAGTGCGAAGCTAGAGAGGAAATGAAACTTACAGGCATACATTGAAACTATTTTTCGAATGATACGTACTAGATAAAAAAGTCTCTGGGTATTAACATTTGGAAAATTGTGGCTTGTTTTTCAAAGATAACAGGTTCTATTTCTGTTGGGCTTCTCTTCTGTGAACCTATCCCTCTATTCTACAGGTACTGGAAACGTGACTGTTTAGCACTTAGTTGAGAAACAAAGGAATATTAAACCTATTTTTTCACCTCCAGTGAAAACCATTTGCATGACCCAAGAGTTACCTATGTGAAATTACAATAACTGCAGTAATTTAACGTAAAATTCCAAGTTGCTTTTGATAAAGTAAATCGAAATGTGTCACAGATTTATTTTTAAAAAATTACACAACATATTAATTATCACAAAGCCTAGACAAGGACGATACAAGTATAACCGACATAAACGTATCTTTTTCGGATTAAATTAAAAAATAACTAAATGGTTTTAGTGATTCAATTTATGTCCAATCCCTTAAATAATTATTTACACCACGCTCTTGAAACTTTTACTTCTTGTCATGTAAAAAGATTAACATTGTCTAATTTGTTATTCAGTTGTTGTACCACTGTTTAAACAAGTGACACTTGTACCATAAAAACATGTTTTCAGCAAAACAGATGTTTTTGAAATGCTTTTTCAATCACTGGTAGTGTGTATATGTACAACATAAGATAGATTAAGAAATAAGTTTAAAAAACCAATGGGAGAAAACATTGTGTGTTAAGAAATAGTTACAGAAAAAAGGACTTGTATCATTAGATATGTTCAAAAATGGTTTACATAATCTTGTTAGCCTGATTGGAACACATGCATTGAGAAAATGCTTAGAATGTTGTCACGTTTACAATTGTATTGAAATGTCCCCATGGGTTAACAGAAAGGAGCCCATTTAAATTTCTGTCACAAGAGGTACAACTTCTACGTTATCGTAATTGCCAAACTTAAAGAAGGCACATCCGGCTGCAAGAATATTTTATTTGCAACTTCTCTTTGGTAGAAGTCATTTTCCTCTATTCTAAATTGGTTATATACTGCCACTTACGTCCTACATTCCTTTAATCCTAGAAACTATAATGTATGTTCTAAATTTTGAAAGTACTAAATAGTCATAGATTTTGCATGGTTATAGCTAATGATTTTAGAGTCAGTGGGTTAAATCTAGGAGATCTCTGGACCCTTTATTTCTGCTGCGATTTAAATTGTGGCCTTATCTTAAATATTTATTGGATAACTTGCTTCGACACGACAGGATTCGCAAATTGTGACTTAGATAAGTAAAAATTGATATGCAAGCTGTAAAATAAAGATTCTCTCCTTCTCTCTCTCTCTCTTTAGAGAAACACCTAAGTGTCTTACTTAAGTGTTTACAAATACCGAGCTTCCTCCCTCCCACTTCTTCGAGAATTAGTGTCTACTAGCAGTTTAAAGAGAATATCTCGTAGGTATAATACTAAGTTCAGTCGTATAATGCTGTATATGAATTCGTGGATAGTACAGTTATATATTCCACATTTACCTTCAAAAGAGCCCGATTGCAGTCACAAGTCTTTGGATGCGACCTGTGCCACAAGGGGTCAGAAGGAAGCGACTGGAGGCAGTCAGGTCATAGCAAGTCGCAGCAAACCAACAGAATCCTGATATTTCTAAATTTAACCCCGAGATAAATCGTTTATGTATGAGTGTATGTGTCAGACTGACGAGATGCCTCTGCGGTAACCTCCAAGGTTCACATTCGAGTCCGTCCTGGATTCGATTTCTGTCTCCCTCTCTGACTTGGGCTTTTCATGATATACTCTTGCTGAAATGATTTCTCGTCTACTAAGTTTTCATTTTTGTGACTCACTCTTCCGTTTTCTTCTCATCCTCTAGATGTACTTTTAGGTCTTCTTACATATAGCGATACCGGACAAATGGCGCGGTTCCTGCTCAAAGAAAAGGGCCACCTCGCCCTCTAAGCATTTTCAGCACGGGTCTTCGAGTCTGGAACTGATATAGGCCTTTCAGTCGCAGAGTGCATACTACCTCTGCTAATGACACCGAGTTATTTGGAGACAATTTATGTTGAAATTTACCTTTCCTATCCCCATAAACAAAGATACACATTCCTACCAGTTAGTAGTAAGAAACTCTGCCTTTTTTACTGAATACGAAGAAACATTTCCGCGAGCTTTAAGTTTTTCATTCCTGATAACACGTCATATAAGTTATCAGTGGCAGGCAATGCGGTTGTGAAACATTGTTTCCAGTATGGGGCAAAATTTTATATGTGATATAGCTGTCTTTTACTTTTGAATATAATTGTTACTTTTGGTTTGAATTAGTCACTTTTACTCAATTCATACGTTTCTTTCTTGCAGGTGGTCACTTATATGAAGTGTCCGTTTCCTTTAATAGAAGTCAGCAAAAGGTAAGCAACTTCCTATTTTATTTTGGGTGGGATATTTTTAAATGTATTTATTTATTCATTTTTTGCCTCAATCCCTGGCTAGATTTTCTAAGGGTTTTGTGCAGCTTACTATAACGAAACTTTGTATATTCTGACAGCCATAGAATTGGAGGACTTTGACGCGTGACTGTAGCTATTTTAAGATGTAGTTGCTAGTATGCACCTTTTATGTCACTTGAGCAATGTTAGCTTAAAGTCGATCATAGGCTTTTATAGAACGAGCTGGATGGCATGAAATTCCATATTTGAGGAATGAAATTGCGTTCTATTTATGGCTACTATTAACTGCCATGGATCCTAGTATCTCATCAAGTACAACATTAGAATATTGCTTATAAATTTGTTCGGGGTTGAGGTACTTTTACATGTAAATCTATGACACGGGTTCACTGATATTACTTCCCTTTTGAAGGAAGCAGCTAAGAATTTTACGCTAAATTTCTAAGGCGCCCACCAGATTTGAACTTGTGGTCTCGGAAACCATAGGCTAGCTTGTTACCCTTAGACAAGCATTAATTATATATATTAAAGTGCTGTATAGTCATGCTTATATATTTAGTATTTAAGGAAGGTACTTCCATATATTAAATGGAAAACCATTAATTTTTTTAACATAATATACTTTCGTAAAGTGGCCTGAGGTTGAGTATAAAAATTTAAAGCCAAGTGTATAAAAATCTTAGCTATATATTGGGATGTTTTAACTTTTAGCAGGAACATAAATATGAAGTTGATCATCCTCGTGTGTATTGTTGCAAGGTAGCGTAAGCATCCGAAAGACCTTCGCTTGAATCAGTCAACCCGCATGGTCAATATCGCTAAATTAGAATACAAAGAAACAAAAATAAAATGACAGAAAAAGGAAGGAAGTAAGGGGGGAAGGACGACAGATAGGGGGTTGGGAGGAAGGAAAGGAGTAAGTTAGAAAAAGAACGGAACGAAGAGAAGAAGAAGAAGAAGAAGAAGAAGAAGAAGAAGAAGAAGAAGAAGAAGAAGAAGAAGAAGCAGGGGAAGGAAGAGAATGGAGGGGGAGATAGTGAGTGAGAAATGCTGAAGCCCAACTTTCTTCGATATTGCTGGTTAAAATGGGGAGGGGGGGTGAGGGCAAAAGAATCATTTTTAGTAAGATTAATATGTTTACGTCAAGTTGATATAAAGACATTAATTGCATATTCATCTGTTGCTCATATAGGATTAGTAGTAGTAGGATTAATAACTTTAAATTTTTGAGGTTTTTATATAACTTTTGTTTTAATAATTGCTCTTTTAGCAGATGCCTTTTATTGCAAACCAAAACTGACATCCAACTATTTATTATATTCTAATGTTATTAGAATTTTTTTCCTAATTTGGCTATTTTAATTTAAAGAACTTCCACGAGTGATTTCTTAAACCGAATTTCAAATGTATCTGTATAAAAAACAGATATACGGCTGGATGGGATGGGATGGGATGGGATGGGATGGGTTGGGATGCGATGGGATGGGAGTGAGTATTTAAGTAAGTACACAAATGCTTATCGTCTTTTTTCAGAAAGGGGAGGTGACAAATTGTCGTGAAGATATACAGAGAGTTTTAGTTGGGAACTGATAACCGGCACTGAATTTGAAGCACGATTCTTTTCTTGCATAATCTTATTGGGCGTGTACCACATTCCCGACAATTTCTCGGGCTTTGCAATGTTCTACTTAAGGCAGTAATATTTTGTGATTTTAAAATAAAATAAAAGTTGCAGAATCAACACCGAAGTATCGAAATAGTATAAAGGTAATTTTCTGAAATATCTTTCGATATCGACACCATGCAAGTATCGTGGACCCATCCCTACTTTCAATAATGGAAAAGATAAATATTTAAATGCATGGAAGGTTTATCTCAGAGGTGTTACGCATCCGAGGTTTTAGAGCATAGAGACATCGACTCTGCTGAGGTACGTGGAATACTTCTGTATTCTATAGTATTTACTCTGCATTAGATCACTTGAAATAGTTTTCCTGTTATGAGACTAAGACTCGTTTAAAGCAGTGCAAAGACTTACATTTTTTGCCCCCCTTTAGAGAAACCGTGTAGGAGGGTTCAAGGTGAAATACACATGGTATCTGTACCCTGGGTGGGCAGGTCCCTCTCTCTCTCTTTCGTGCCTTAGGCACACGCTCTCCTGTGTGTATGTAGGATCAGCTTCTGTGCCAGGCGCGTCATGTAATTTACAGGAAGGTCAAGTTTTATACACCCAGTTTAAAGAGTCGGGTGCAGCATCATCTTCATCAGATACATACTCATCTTTTTCCGTACTTCTTATTTTCAAAACCCCCTAACGATATGCTACGGCTGAAAATAAAGAAATGTGCCAGCGTTATATAAAATTGCAACAAAACAATTTCTACAAGTCCTCTATTTTTTAAACGTCCATTCTTAAAGGGCTAATATCACACTTAAAGCTGCATTTAACCTTTCCTGAGCATACGTTGAACATGCATACAGAAATAATGTGTGTGGACACTGTCTCTTTTATTCCAAAATGGATGAAGCAATTTCTGTGAAACTTAACATAAAGCGCCCGGTTCTCATCCGCCCGTTCCACATACGAAGGGGGACCCAAAAGAAACCGGATTTTTGTAATTAAAACTTCATTGATGAACCTTTTTACAAAATCACTTCAGTCAACTTCAAAATACTCTCTATTACATGCGATGCACATGTCAAGTCTTTTTTCCCACTGTTTGAAGCATGTTTGGAACTCTTCAAGTTATTGTCCAGTACCCTTTGCGAAGCTGTCTTTACCGCCTCCACATCACCATAACGCTCCCCTTTCAGCGTTTTTTTTTAATTCGTGGAAATAGGAAAACGTCGCTCGGTGCTAGGTGCGGCGTATACGGAGTGTTGGGAACGACAGACCACCTCTGAGATGCCAAATAGTGGGTCACTCGTAAGACCGTGTGTGCTAGAGCGTTGTCGTGATGCAGAAACCAGTCACCTGATCGCCAAAGTTCAGGGCGTTTCCTCCTCACATCCTCTCGCAGACGCCTTAAAACATCCAAGTAAAAGTGCTGGTTGACAGTCTGGCCAGGGGGTACGAATTCCCGATGCACAATTCCACCAACATCGTCTTCACATTTGACCTCACTTGCCTTTGGTCTGGGAGAGTTGGAAGTCCCCCACTGGCTTGACGCTTGCTTGGTTTCTGGGTCATACCCGTAACACCATCTCTCATCCCCTATAATGACTTTGTTCAAGAAGTTTGGATCACGAGCAATTTCTGTTTTCAAGTCCTAACACACATTCATGCGGATGGTTTTGTGCTCCTGTGTGAAAAGGCGCGGAACAAATTTAGCAGCAACACGTCTCATGTGCAAATCCTCCCTCAAAATCCGCTGGCACGAGCTCCGACTGATTCCTGTCGCTGCTGAAATTCGGTCGATCGTTTGGCGAGGATCCTCGTTGATCTATTGGCGGACATTTTCAATTTTATCCTCATTTCGTGATGTTGAAGGGCATCCAGAACGAGCTTGATCTTCAACACACATCTCACCACGTTTAAAGCGCCCAAACCACTCGTAAACCTGTGTGCGGCTCTTAGCGTACTCCTGGAAAGCTTCCTGAAGCATTTGGTGTGTCTCCGTTGCAGTTTTTTTTTTAAAGCAGGAAATAAAATTTCACATACACTTTGTTCTTTTAAAGTTGCCATGACCTCGCAGAGGTAACCCGCCAACAGTCAGAGAAACACAGTACCACACTTGCACGTTCAGCTGTACACTGACGCCGTCTGCACAGCTGTTTCATGAAGGTCCCTAGTAACACCATCTAGCGTGAGAACTCTGCACTATGTCTACGAGTGGCATCGCCCTCGGATTCCGGTTTCTTTTGGTTCACCCCTCGTATATCTTATATATTTTTTATTATTCTGCTATCACTTTAACTATATGGAGGTCTTATGCAGCCTTTAACCCGAGTAAAAATTCCTTGACTAGAGGTTATTTTAAAATTATAATTAGCATTAAATGCACTATATCTACTTCATATACATACTTCCAGATCTGCGAAGCATACAGAACGGTTGTAATCAAGGAAAACTTCTCCCACCCCAGCCGGGAATTGAACCTGTAACCGCTGGGAATTTAGTTTATTTCCGTAATAATATTTCACTTAAGCACCATGAAAGTTGTGCTTCGAATTAACATTCTCTTTACGGTTAGGTTTGTCGGAACTAGGCATTTAACGTAATTTCTGAGCATTATTGCAAAGTCACCTCAAGCATTGTCTGCTATTCTGAATACGAGGGGCCTTCAAATTACAACACTTCGATATCTTTTTTCAGGACTGGGATCAGATAAGAACTTCTGTTTTTTTTTAAATACACGTGGACTCTTTGTGAATGCGTGACAGAGAGGGCAGCACTGTATGGTGCATAAAACTCTAGTGGTAGCGACGAGAGTTAGGACTGTTTTTTATACCTAAAGTGGCGACGTTTTCATTGCAAGTACAGCGTGTAATCATTCATTTTCTCCATTTTCGTGGTGAGGCTTGTGGTGATGGTCCCACGGATGTGTCTAATGTGCGTTCCTGGGTGCGACAGTTGATACCGAAATTAACAATTGCAATGTATAAAGAATCACGATGGATTTCAAACGAGTGTTGGTTCTTTGTTACAACACGTGCAGGTGTAGTTGAGTCGAATAGCATTTGCGATGAATAGTTGTTTTAACAAAAGAAATTGAAGAAACAGTGGCCTTAGCAGTGTTCTAAAGGGTAGCACTTGACTTTGTTGAATAAGACATTCTTCGGACCCGTAATAATGGCATGAAAAAATAGTTACAAAGGGAATTTGTTTGAAGACTGCTTCCAGAAAGTGAGTCATATGTACACCCACGCGCAGCTATGGTCATTCAGTCCGAGGCGTGAAGCCTATTAGGGCGGTCAACTTCTTCTGTCTTGGTCGAGGGCAGACCAGAAGTGATGAGAGGAGATATTTGTCGGTTTATACTTAACGAATTAAGTATCATCAAGTAATAAGCAATCCGCCTTCAGTAACTTTCAACAGTGATATTGGTAATCCTTGGTCGGCAACTTCAAGTTCGATGATCTGAGAAAAAGAAGCATTTATTAAACCAGTTGGATACGGGCATTCCAGTGTCATTAAACCATCCCTCTCATCCATATCCATGCATACCCTGCGATAAACCTCATTGCTTTACCCTGAGCTAAAATTATCCACTTCAAGCTGTAGCGTGAAAGTGGAACTGTGCCACACACATATTAATTGCCTCAAACTCTCACCAAAACGTGGAACTCTTTGCTAAACCATTATAAATAGCTTCACAGTTCAATGAAGGCAGAATATATTGTGACAACAAACCAAGACTGTTGCAGACATCGCCTCCGAAATTGGCATTTCCATGGGAACTGTGCACACTATCATGCATGAAGATCTGAAAATGCTCAATCGACGATCCTGCAAAACAACGTTCTCCACTCGCTGGATCATGTCGTCAGACCGGCTGGTGCGAGGCCGTGACTGTCTTGGTCTTTTGCCACATAATTTCTGCCTTCATTGAACTGTCACACCCAGGAACGCACAATAGACACATTCATGATACCATCACCACATGCCTCACTCTACTGGCGATGAATTGCAATAGGTGTCACGCTACAAAAATGGAGAAAACGAATGATTACAAGCTGCTCTTGTAATGAAAACGTCGCCTTTTTAAGTATAAAAAAGTCCTATCTCTCGTCGCTGCCACTAGAGTTCTGTGCACTGAACAGTGTTGCCATCTCTCTCACGCATTCACAAGGAGTCCACGTGTATTAAAAAAAAAAAAAAAAAAAAAAAAACATACCAGGAGTTCCTATCTGGTGCCGGCTCTGAGAAAAATGGGACATGTTATCACTTGAACGGACTTCGTGCATTATTTGAAACATATAGCTGAATTTTCTTTTTCTTTTTCTTTTCATTTTTTTTTTTTTTTTTTATAATTTACGTCCTCCAACATTTAGTCATATCGTACGATGAATAGAAGGGGTGCAATGATGCTCATTTAAACCCGGGGTCCATGGAGCTTATTTACCCGACATTCGTCTATTAGGATAAGGGTAAACCTTAACCAGGTAACTCACCCTGACCGAGATTCAAACTCGCGACCTCTTGAACCTGAGGCAGAAATGCTACCATCTACGCTACCGACGGGGGCTGCAGTTATCTTCTCTATTAGTACATACATCATACGATATTCAAATAATTATTTTAGACATCATTAAGTGCAGCTCCATTTATACTATTAGCTTGAATTCTCTTTTTTCTCCTTCTATTTGTCTTTCCTGAGTCATTCTTCTCCCCGTCACTTACAATTTGTATCCCTTATTATATACTCTGCTTGCCCTATCAAACGTTCCCTTTGTCTGCCCCTACTCCTTTTTCACCATTTGCTTTATAACTTACTGCTTCTTGGTCAAGCTCTGCCCTTCTCTTGACATTTTTTTCTCTCTTCGACTGCCTCAAACTTTCACCTTATTTCAGTCTTACCTTTTATCTAACTCTCCCCGCCTCTATCTTCTTTCTTTCGCCTTATATCTATGTGATCTAAATTTTAAAGCTGATGGTAATCTGAGACTAGTAAAACTTAAACCGTATTTAATAGATGTAATATTGTCCAAAGGCCTTATCTATTTATGCTTGTGGTTTTTCTCATTATAATCAGAAAACTGCAATAAGATCAACAGACAGCTGATTTGGTACAGGATTATAGTAATTAAAATGTTATAAATTCTTAAATATTTATCAAACATTGTAACAAAACATTAATATAAACATTAGATATTAACCTATCTAATCTGCAAGCAAGATATATCAGTCCATTCGCTTTCATATAACTATATTTCTTTTGATAATTGGTGTTGAATGCATGAAGTCAGCAATTCTTGAGAGAAATCCATCACCAACAAACACATATATGACCACAGGGTAGCACGCTATGTAACTTAACCTTAATTATTTCTCTAAAAATTGAGAATCCTAAATAAATTGCCCTTAGATTTAACTTGTAAATTGAACCTAGTTTTTTATTCTTTTTAATAAAGGAAGTTCTCACACACAAACTGGACTTTGTATGCCAACACACTTTACGCGTGGCACGTGAAGGTATATTGCACGATGAAAAGACATCTGGAAGAATTCCAAGAAAACCGTCAGTTTCAGCTATTTCACTGTGGAAACAAATATCCATTAGAAAACTCGGGAGCTGTAACAGATAGAAACTCGTTTCTAGGACCGCCAACTGTGCCACCAGCAGTTTATGAAATCTACACACAGTCAAATCAGCTGTCAAAAACACGTGTTTCTACTGTTGCTAAGAAATGTGACTGTCTTTTTTTCCCAGACAGTTTCTATCAAGAACAATAAGGACCTATTAACCAAAACAAAGCATTACTTTATACTTTCTGTTCAATGTACTTAAAGTAGAAGCACTGCATTCCATACTAAATTTGATACAGGACTTCAATAAAAATGCACGTTTTAAGGTCCCTTGAGTTAACAGAACAGTTTTAGGAAGAGGTGTGTGTGTATGTGTGTACAGCATAACTGTAAAACCAAAAGGCCACTAAATACCATATTTATTCTTTAAATTTGGCATCTTTGAAGGATGCGATAAGATGATTTTCAAGAAAATCCTGCACCCCAAACTAGCTTTTACACAAAGCATTTTTCGAAAGTATTAGTTTTCTCAATATTGGCTCTAATGAGTTTGATTAAAATACTACTGGTTTTGTTTGCATGACATAAAGTGTATACCTTCATTATGGATGATTTTACATAATTCATATAGACTAAGATATAAATAAAATCTTGTTTCACAAGAAATATAGGTAGATCCCTTTAGGACATACGATTTATCTCTGAAGCATATTTTTAGAATAATTTCGGGGATGTTTATCTGAAATTTTCAGTACTTATATTTTTCTCAAACATAACGTTATTCAGTTTTTAAACACTTGTTTGTGCAAAGAGATTGGAATTTCAAAGCCAATAAGGTATTTTCTGCAAATGCTATCTCAATTGATATGCATTAGATGGAGGAATAAGGTTTATAGGTATAGTTCGTGCAAGAAGAGAACAGAAAATCATGTCATTGGAACAAATTATACTTTTAAATAAGCCAGTTAGAAGAAAAATCTTTTATATTACATCCCTATTACGTTCCCCATGCACTACAATCCATACCTAACCTTATATATTTTTGTATTAATTATTACCGATTCTTTTACTCCATTAAGTTATTCACAATAAATATTTAACGATATTTAGGAGATTATGGAACCTTATCCCAAAAAAAATTAAATCTGCTTTATAGGTATAGGTACTACAGAGGGAAAACATGAGAGCTGTGTTCTACGTAGAGCTACTGGGCTACCACATCCAGGCGTGGAAGACATGAAGCAACTATAGGGCGCAAGCAGATACGCCCCGAAGTCGCGTGGAAGTCCCTAAATAAACACATGCTGGAAGACCAGCCCCACTATTGGAACTGTTAAGAGGAGCAATGAAGGACCCGTCGGACAAGTAGCCCTTTAATTGTGAGTCACATAATATTTCTAAAACACTGGCGTCTACACTATCTGTTCGACCTCACCATGTGTCAAGAAACCTAAAAGTACACCTGTAAGTTGAGAAGGAGATGCAATGAAAGGGAAAATATAGAAATTAATTCGTGGCAGATAAACATCTCAGAATTTGCCTACTGAGCAGAGAAAATTAAGAACAACTATGTCAGTGTGGGCACTCGGTGTAAATCGAATCCGTGACGTCCCAAAGAAGGGCCTCTTGACATGAACTACCTCACTCGATTAAACCTACTAAAGTGAGTTATAATCTCAAAGTATGGATTTGGGGGCTAGCACACAATAAGTGCAGCAAGCATTTCCCTTTCATAAGCCCTTCTGCTATCCTGGCATCTTCAAACTTCTGCTCTTCTGTTACGCATAAATATAGCTTAAAAACGAGCTATAGCCTTTACAAATAGGACTGTGTAAGAATGTGTTATTTTTGTGTTCAACTGAATGTGGTCTTGTTTGTCATACTGTATAACTTATCGTTTCATTGCATATTTTAACATCGGATAATATGTGGGGAACCTTTTTTTTTTCTTTTTTTAACTGAACATGTCCACCGAAAATTGAAAATGAGTTAGGAATGGGATTCTATAAAGATTCTTAGTTGTAATATGATGCTGGTTTTAATTGTCTACCAAAACTGAATATCTCATGTATAAATGTGTATTGAAAGTTCTATTTTTACATCAGAACTTAATATGTGCATTAAATTGTAGCCCGATGTTCATTTTGTTATAAAAATGAACATGACCAGTATAATTTACCATAAAATCAATGTTTTCTTTTCATAACTGAACATGTCCACTTTTAGTATTCTTCTCTTTGTCATATGCTTCCTTTCCCGGAAGTTAGTGAAACTTACATAATGATATTCTTAATGAGGGTTGTGTGTTCTTACTCGGCCAGTTTGCGGCAATTAGTTCTCGTGTATGCACTAGCTTTTAGTAGCAGTGCAGATATTCTTTATACATCAAGGTGCTCAATGAGGTGAAAAAAGTAAATTTTAAACAGTGCAATGGAAGTAACAATCGATGAAATTAATTGCGGTGCTAGGAAGAGAAGGCCGAAATCGGAAACCAAATTGAGAAGTCAAAAGAAGAAAATATTGTGACTCTCTGGAAAATTAAAATTAAAAGTCCAATTTGCAGAAATTCAAAATGCTCTATTTGCGTAGAGACACACTTTGGTCAACCCTTACAGTAGCAGAATTACGTAACATACACAACTACGATCGTCAAGGTCGACGACCACATCAGAGAGTTCACTTTCAAAACACAGTTGCAGGCGCACATTTATAATTTAAGACTCTGTCTGCTGGCGAGTCGCGGCTTCCTTATATACCTCTATTCATATTTCTAGACATTTGTGGAATGTTCTCTAACAATCAAGATAGCACTAGACGAAACACGAACCCTCCAGTCCTCTAACTTTATCTGTTTCGGCAAGTCTTTTATCTCCGCAGTGCACTAGATGTCCCTTTGTGCGCGCCGGCCGCGCTATCGCAATAATGGATCGCGACAATATGCTGATCCGGACCTTAGAATAACTCAGCTCAGCTGTTTGCATAGGCCATGATCTGAAAACACTAATATGTTGCTTTCTTGAGAAAGTCTTCAAGCATAATACTATTACCTGTCCTTGCTCCCTTCACTTACTTTAATATATTGTGACTTTGTGGGTTCGTGAAATAAAAAGTCCAAGTTACAAACACAAAAAAATTTCACTTTATTTCCGTAGCAATACACTGTTCACATACACAGTGTAACATACAGGTCAACCAACACAGCTGCTTATCCGCACGCGTTCAATTACCGACTCACTGTCTCTTTTCAGGCAGGCTGCCTTTTTATCGATTTCTAACACACAATCGAAACCGCCTAGAACAAAGGCGAACTCTTGCCAAATCCGTCTGTTCCCGCCCACCATCTTGGCAAGCCTTCATCTCTACACTGCACTTCCGCCTCTTCGATCTTGTTACCCTCGCTGCCTCCAATCAACAATGACCTGGCGACAATATAGAACATTAAAGCAATCAATGAATAGCAAGGAAAAGAGAATTTTAGTTTTCTGTAACATAACATTTTTTTTTAACAAAACTGAATACAACCGTTACTTTTTATCAAAACTTAACATGTCCAAATATTTTACCTATTAATTTGAAAACTATAAGTACTATATACTTATATGGATTTTAAGTATATGATTAAGAATTCATAAAGCTTCATATACACCTTACACCAAAGAGAAAGAAAAATTTATAGCACGGATATAAATTTTTCTTCGTTTCCTGATTATTTTCAAGTGATGGACATGTACAGTTTTGAAGGAAAAAAAAAAAAAAAAAAAACAAACAAAAAAAAAAAAAAAAAAAACTCCTCATGTATCATGAAGGGAAGTATAAAAAAATGCCAAATTTTCAGATATTGTCTAGCTTACCTATAAATAGTAATTTATCTTGGAACTAGCTGATGCGCAACGTTTAGCTGCGGCAAAAGTGCAAATAAATGCAACGAGCTAGTTATGAAATTCTATACAACTTATCAGCTGACCTAGGTGGCTGAGCTGCATGATCGAGTCCGGCTGAGGCCGATGGAATTTTAAGTGAGCTTAAAATTAGTACTCGATTAGATTGTTTCTGGAACTCGGACACTTATACTGTCCTTAATTACAGGTGAAAATTTCCTTTAATTCTAAGTTGTGTTTGTAATACACAAAAACTGCAGTTGCAGTTGTATTTTATTAATTAAATTAACGTATACATTAACGTTAAACACGTTAACGTGGGTCCGTCTCGTAGGTCGGTGGTAGTGTCTGCCTCACGTTCAAGAGGTTCTTGAGTTCGAATCTCGGTCAGGGTGAGTTACCTGGATAAGGTTTTTTCCGGGGCTTTCCCTTATCCTGAAAGACGAATGTCGGGTAACTCTAAGCTCTATGGACCCTGAGATCATTTGAGCATCACTTCATCCGTTCCACTCATCGATATGACTTAACGTTGGAGGACGTAAATTACCCCCCCCCAAAAAAAACTGTTGTATACTGTGGTTATGTGGAAGTGGAGCGCAAATTAATCCTTTGTGGTTATAATATTTAAAAAATATCCTGATAATGGAAGAGATTCACACTCCCGAAACGTCGATTTATAATCGTCTTTTCACCTGGCTTGCTTCCCCAGAAAAACTTGAACGAAATATGCAAATATGCTATTTATTGGACTTAAAGTTCTTGAGTATTTTTCCTCACATTCACACATATACGCAATCCATGTTTTACAATGCTTTTCGCTTTAGAAAAACTCAAAAAATGTTTTGTAGGAAATCTCTATTGAAATACATCTTATATTTACAACAAAGTCAGTGAAGGAAACCAAAATCCAATTTATACTACGTTCTCTATACAAAAAAGTTACTCTGTTAGCATTTTATAACAATTTCCATACAAAAAGCGATTCAGTGACGTTGTAGAGTTATTGGCTGTAAAGTTTATGAATGCATGTATTAACTTCAAAGTCAAACCAAAATTAAAAGGCCATTTTACTACAGGAAGCGATTGAACATAATTATCAACGAAGAATTGTCCCAAAGTAAAACAGTCGATGTAATCTAAAATGTTAAGGGTGAAATATATATGTTACAAAGGAAAATGGTATTTATACATTCTTGGTAGTTGAATAATATTGCTTGAATAATGATAAACAAGCCTGGGTTATTAAAGAGAACCTCAAAACGGTGAAAGTTTTTATCAAACTCTAGGACTGAATACAATACTTCCTCTGCTTACTAAATAGTAGAATTGAAGTGCTGCGTACTGAAATAAAAAGTAGAGAAAGAAGGGACATATTGATAATTGAATAAAGCTACGATAGCGAAGGGTCTGTTAGGTAAGAGCTAAGGAATCAAGAGAAATGCAAGTAAACAAGTTCTCCGAAACGAAATGAAAGGCTTCTATTGGAAAAAGAGCATGCAAAAGGTAAAGGAGGCATGTCAGCTTTCTTTAGAGCTTGACTAGCTTTGGAACAGAAACTTCGTACGTAGCAACGAAGTGGGGAAACCCCGACTGGGGGAAAATTAAATACGTATACAGGATCCAGAATCATTTATGTAAGTGTTT
Source organism: Mantis religiosa (assembly GCA_030765055.1). NCBI lineage: Eukaryota > Metazoa > Arthropoda > Insecta > Mantodea > Mantidae > Mantis > Mantis religiosa. The sequence continues at coordinate 161,028,221 of CM060952.1, forward strand.
TAGAAAAATTCTCGTGGATATTTTCAGTCTATATTCCTCTCGCATGGTCACCCTCGATTTATTTTTCTACGAGGCGAGTCCGTAAAGTAAGGTCTCCAAGGCGCTGGAGCCGTGAGGAACGTTATTACGCGAGATCTGGCAACACTGGCGTAGCTTGATTTCACCCCTTCAGATCCCCACCAAAAAGAACCCGTTGCAACCATTAGTCTTGGCTGGGCAGCTGTTTGCAATGGAGCTTCCTACCACTTCCGCCGCCAAGTGCGCTTTGCGTACAGTGATCCGTTTTTTGAGTGCCAAGGGTACTACCACCCACTGAAATTCATCGTCACTTATGAGAAGTCTATGGGCCACAGTGTATGGACGTCAAAAACGTGCGAAAGTGGGTCAGAGAGTTCAAAGACGGACGTACAGATGTCCATGACGAACAGCGTTCTGGTCGGCCTTCGGTTTAAGCCAAAACAATTGCAAAAGTGGAGCAAGAAATGCTTAAAGATCGGCATGTAACAGTTCGCGAGCTTTGTGAACTTATCCCTGAAGTCAGTAAGACTACGACTGACAAGATTTTGACTGAAAATTTGCATTATCGCAAGGTGTGTGCGAGGCTGATCTCCTGGCCCAGTTCGGATGGAACATCCTCGCCTATCCCTCCTACAGTCCAGACTTAGAACCTAGTGATTATCATGTTTCCTGAGTTGAAGACACACCTGGGTGGAACACATTTCCAGACCGACGATGATCTGAAAATCGAGGTTGAGCGCTACCTGCTCAACTTGGCGGTAGTGCTATGACAAGGGTATACAAAAACTGCCACAGCGCATGCAAAAGTGCATCGATCGCAATGGTGATTACGTGGAACAATAGCTGTAAGTTCCGCCTTTCCATCAATGTGACATTCTTTGAGAATAAACATGTTTTCTATATTAAATAAAATTGGAGACCTTATTTTACGGACACGCCTCGTATTTGTGTTTCTCTTCTCCATTAACTCCTTCCCTCACTCTTTTCTTCATTTTCTATATCTCTCTATCGTTTTCCAACGTTCTCTCCTCTCTATTTCTTTCTCTATGCAATATGTATATCCTGTGTTCTTTAAAACATCTTCTAAAATCTTAAATCCTGACTACGACACTGAACCTCAAAGTCTGATTTTACATTTCGGTATGTCCTATGTACGGCTTGTGTACAACATTTTATTGTCACTATACCTTCGCAAAAGTTAAAGGCATATGGAGGTGGGCCGTACTAAAGACTCCAGCCAATCTTAAGCTTGCCCAGCCTACCAGCGCTGAAGAAGGTGGTAAAGTCGCGCTGCCCGAACGGTTACCATGGATTTATCTTTATTTACAGAAACCTCTCAGATAACACACTGATTATTCTTGTAAGAGTGAGAGGGGTACTGACGGGCCTCCCGGTCGTGTGGTAAGCACCAATGAACGCATCACTTCAGCCAATGGAATTCGCAGGAATCACAAATGACATATACACATGTTCACTCCACGTGGAGTAATCAGTGCGTTATCTGAGAGGTATCTATTACCAAAGATAAATCCATGGTAACCGTTCGAACAGCGCCACAATACACGCATCTCGCGCACCTGAACTGAGAACATAATATTAATTACGCTCGGATAAATGTTTGAAAAATGAAAGATGCCAATTTTGTAATAACAAAAAATTTGACTATCCAAAAATCCTGTCTCTACGATACTTATAAAGCGAGCGATGCACTTTTTATCTTCACATGGTTATGGTTACACCCAACATCCATCCATTCAATATAGATAAGCCTGAAAAACAACACAATTCCTTCCACATAACATGTATCTCATGCAGAAGTAAATAATGCACCTATTATTAAAACAAGTCACGCAGTTTGAAACAGAGTTAATGTTGAGTTTGTTTTCAGAGTAGAGGTGTGGTTTTGTTTAAGTGAATGGCATCGTGTGTTAAACTCGAGCTAAAATACTGTTAATATAACATTAAATTATTATTATTATTATTATTATACACATATTTTTTCCAGTGTTTGTGATCCAGCGCGTGAACATGTTTCTCGAAGCTGGGACAAGTGATTTTTCGATCAAGAAACGTAAGGTGATTTATTCCCAGGGTAGAAAAATTATATTTAACATGAACAAGCTTTTACGAAATCTCTCCAATCCAGAGAATAGGGTAACTGTAGAACTTTTAAAATCCCAGCAATTAACTCTGTAACCTTGTGGTGTAGGTGTCCACCAACGCAGAGTGAGACTCTGAAGGGAATGCGCCCCCATTACACAATGGAACAAGGACAGCAAATGTGTGTGATAGGAATGCATGCTACACAAGCAGTAGAACCGTTAAAAAACATGCGCCGTATCACGCTGTACACTAAAACCGAGAAGGTTCATTCACAAAAGTAGAAGACGTTAGAATATTTTTGAATGGTCTGTAACTGAACTGGCATGGGTTGTCATAAATCTATCCAGGAAGGGGTGGGAAACTTCTCTAACCGCTCTGCGTCTCACGCCCCGGTGACTTTGTCTCCTCTGGTATACTGTAATGTGCACACAGTGTCACGAATTTGTAGTGAATCAGCTTCATCCTTAGAAAAAGGGACCGTACCTGTGTTTCAATCTTCGGGAAAGATCCATTAAGTCCATAAACGAGTTAGTGGATTAGAAACCGTGCTTGCTGCTCCACTACTGTGACATGTGTCAAGGTAAGACTTTAATGTTTTAGGAACAGTTAATTATGGGAAGAATAGCTAATACCTTTGCTGGCGGGTAAAACTGCTCTTACTTCCACGGAACCTCTGCAGATGCACGTACTACGCTTGACAACAGCGCTCTGCTTGAACATTGGCCAGCGTTCATATGCCTTCAAGTTTTGCGAGCGGTAAAACTGACCTACATATCGTATATACGAGAATCTAGTGCTCCATCGAATCCAATGCGCCCACATATTTGAAACTTAAAATTATGAAAAAAGAATTTGTATCGAATGTAATGCGCATCAGTAACGGAATATTAGGTATTTTATTTAAATTTATTTTATGTAACTCTGAGTTTATCGTATACATAAACCATCAGATTATAGAATTGAAAGTAACCTGTTTATAGATGACCACATTGTTAAAGCTAAAAATTCGTGAACATGAAATAAGTAAAGTAGATCTTCAAAATGTATTGAGCCTCTTCTTTTGCTTTCTTCCTCCTTTCCCGCACGAATTCCAACACTTATTCATCAATTTCAGGAAGTCTTCCTTTGAGGACTCATAAATTTTTTCCTACCAGCTTTGGTAACTTTGGTAAACAATTTTTGCTTTCGCCACAAGCGAACGTTACTCTATGATACATTGAACTCCCTTCCTCTAATTCTATTACCATTTTATCAGCATAAAGGATTACTTTATGCTTTAAAGACGTTTTTCTGTTTGCATTCCATATTATAACTAAAAAATTATGTTTCCCCTTCTCAATAATAGTGTAGTTCCGCGGCATATCAAACCAACGCTCAATAATAGGTTACATATGAATGAACTCAGCAATCCATTGTGACGTAATAAACGGAAAAACATGTTCTATGGAGTGGAGATATGGGGCGAGGGGCAGAGGTTAACAAAACGGTGGACCAAAAGCTACAGAAGGTTTTGTAAAGAGCTACTAGGCTTACCAAGATCAGCACCTAGGGAAGTAGCTTTAGTAGAATTAGGAAAGACAAGATGAAATGGCATAATAATGGAAAGAATAATAAAATTTTGGTATAGGTGTTTGACCAAAGAAGGGGAAGTTATGAAATTATGCATGAGACAGCAAAGAAAATTAGCAAACTCAAATAGTTGGTGGGCAGAGATAGGAGGAATTATGAACAAAAAAGGAATGGGAGATATATGGAGATTAAAGGAAAGGGATACGAGCGATGTGGGTAAATTGGTAGAATGCAGAATAGAAGATAAAGAAATACAGGAAATATGGGGAAGTCTAGAAAATATGAAATCATTACAATTTTACAAACAAATGAAAAGAAATTGGGGACGAGAAACATATGTAGATTACTGCAATAGACAAGAGAGAGAAGGGTTAGCTTGGATGAGAACAGGAACAATATTTCTAAGAGGGGTAAGAGGTGGGGAAAAGGGAATTTGTGAATTGTGTGGGGTAAAAGAAAACATAGAACACTATGTAACAGAATTCGAGGAGGTTGCAATGTGTAGAAAAAGCGTTTGGGAGGAAAATGGGAGAAAGTAGAGAAGAGGATGGTAGCTATAAAAATGTTAACAAGGCTGGAGGAAAAGAAGGTAAGAAGTATTGGTGAGTTCTTATAGAAAGATAAAAAAGGGCCAGAAATGTAAAAAAATATAAGAAAGGAAGATGAGGGGGAAGAGTGGGACTAATTAAGTAATGAGGAGGCTTGGAGGTTAAGAGCTACCTGGCAGAGCCGAAGACCAGGGTGTCATCAAGCCAAGGTAGCAACAAGATAAAGACAAATAAATGTAGCCAAAGGTAGTAAATTGTAAAATCTTGGAATATGCACAATAAACCTAATCTAATTTGTAAATAAATGGAAAAACAATGAAACTGCGAACGGATTTTCACTCGAATCTAATGTGCACCACGATTTTGAGTACTCGTATGTGTATTTAGTCATAAAATGTGCGCATTAGATAAGTAATAAGTTTGAGCATTATATTGTGCCAAATTGAAACACATCGGGACTTTCTAAATTTAAAGAATCCGCTGCTTTTTTCTAACTATCAAAACTGGCCTACGTCTGTGTTGCAATTCTGACTTCTAAGTGTCCTGAGCTCCAAAATCAGGAACCTCTAGGATTAGGATTCACTACGGAGGGAATTCGGCACTTAGACCACTCTGCTGGGTCCATTGTGCCTATGCCCCCAAGTCGGCACCCCCGGTAGGAGGGATGAGGCGAGAGGAGATAGATGGCAGCCATCTCAAGGAACCACGGCAGTTCAGAGGGCAAGGTCCCTACAGTTCCCCGGACTGGCCAGGACAACGTACACGCTCCCCTACTGTGGGACGGCAACGAGCCCAGCAGCCGAGTCCCAAAGGTCCTTGGCTGGCGTTCCCGAAAGGGTCCGAGCAGAGGCGCAGAGACCGGCAACCCACCTATCGGAGGAGGAAGTAGTTTACCTCAGAGTATATCATCCTGCCATACAATGCCGAGACACCCGCCGACAATTCTACCTTGAAAGAGACCTCCAGATGAGAGATTTAGTGAAACAATAATAGAGATGAAATGGAGGACAGAAAATTCGGGGGATGTAATTAACCTATCCAATATTCGCCTAGCAGGAAACTCCCCGAAAAATCCCATGGGTCAGGTAGTTCAGCTATGGGAATCGAACCCGAGCCTCACCAGTGCGGGCCACGATGAAACAGCCTAAGGCATCCCATTCGGTCAGGAACCTCTAGCTATTAATTAAGAGAATGAGTAAAGACACTTTGTCAAAAAAATTCATAAATAATAATCATAAATAATTCATAAATTCATAAAAAATAATCATTCTTTATTGAACAGCGCTCCTATTTTGTTTTATATACAAGAGTGATATAGGAGACTGAAGTGTTAGTTAACAAGTGACTCGCTATATCCCGTCTTTCAAGTTTGTTGTTAATTCACAGCAGAACGAAGCTCAGGTATTTAAAGAATAGAAAATTGAAATAAAAAAGGATAATATCTAGGAACTGAATAATGAGATCAGATAACTGACAAAAGTTATTATTTAAAAATGATTTGTATTTATTTGATACTAGGAGTTTGTCTAGAAGTCACGACGTAACAGCTGACAAATATTATATTGTTGAAGGAATTCTAGGAATGCCGAATTTCTTTAGTTATACTGATTTACTTCTAGTTGCTTTTTCTCAGCTATCAACTTTCCTAATGACTTCTTATTTCATGATGAAATTATAACTCGTTCTTTATACATTATGCCCTGTTGTTAACTGATAGAGATTATCCATAACAACTATCTCATTCCTTATTTCTTTATAGAATACTTAAACGTACCATAGACTACACTGCCACCCATGCGACAAATTGAACATCGGAGATTCAAATGTCACATTTTCAGTTTAGCTTCACATTTCACAGGTATTCCAGTTAGGATATAATTAACCACAAAATGTGGTGACGTCGTACGATTTCATATCAGAATCAATTGTTTCTTTCAATGACTGGCTTGCGTAATTAAAAATAAGTAAACGTCCTAATTTAAACTTATCAAAATGTTATTATTTAACTTTTTAGTTAATTGATGGAAATTAATCATTTCTCCACACTAGCCGTATGTAGGCTAAGATATTTGATGGATAGAGTCAACATGAAAAATTCAATGCCATGGCCGGGATTTGAACCACGGATCTACTGGTTTCCGTCCAGTCGCTCTTAACCTTTGAGCTACCATGGCCAACGTGCCTTCCTGACATTAAATTCTCCAGTTGACTCGTATATTTCCCCGGTAGACCACTAGGGGCTCTCGCATCCGAGATACACCGTTTGTGGCGACTTACTATTGTAAGTACTTAAGTCCCAGGCTTCATCATTTAACTCTTAATATTTTAGTTAATTGATGGAAATTAATCATTTCTCCACACTAGCCGTATGTAGGCTAAGATATTTGATGGATAGAGTCAACATGAAAAATTCAATGCCATGGCCGGGATTTGAACCACGGATCTACTGGTTTCCGTCCAGTCGCTCTTAACCTTTGAGCTACCATGGCCAACGTGCCTTCCTGACATTAAATTCTCCAGTTGACTCGTATATTTCCCCGGTAGACCACTAGGGGCTCTCGCATCCGAGATACACCGTTTGTGGCGACTTACTATTGTAAGTACTTAAGTCCCAGGCTTCATCATTTAACTCTTAATATTTTAGTTAATTGATGGAAATTAATCATTTCTCCACACTAGCCGTATGTAGGCTAAGATATTTGATGGATAGAGTCAACATGAAAAATTCAATGCCATGGCCGGGATTTGAACCACGGATCTACTGGTTTCCGTCCAGTCGCTCTTAACCTTTGAGCTACCATGGCCAACGTGCCTTCCTGACATTAAATTCTCCAGTTGACTCGTATATTTCCCCGGTAGACCACTAGGGGCTCTCGCATCCGAGATACACCGTTTGTGGCGACTTACTATTGTAAGTACTTAAGTCCCAGGCTTCATCATTTAACTCTTAATATTTTAGTTAATTGATGGAAATTAATCATTTCTCCACACTAGCCGTATGTAGGCTAAGATATTTGATGGATAGAGTCAACATGAAAAATTCAATGCCATGGCCGGGATTTGAACCACGGATCTACTGGTTTCCGTCCAGTCGCTCTTAACCTTTGAGCTACCATGGCCAACGTGCCTTCCTGACATTAAATTCTCCAGTTGACTCGTATATTTCCCCGGTAGACCACTAGGGGCTCTCGCATCCGAGATACACCGTTTGTGGCGACTTACTATTGTAAGTACTTAAGTCCCAGGCTTCATCATTTAACTCTTAATATTTTAGTTAATTGATGGAAATTAATCATTTCTCCACACTAGCCGTATGTAGGCTAAGATATTTGATGGATAGAGTCAACATGAAAAATTCAATGCCATGGCCGGGATTTGAACCACGGATCTACTGGTTTCCGTCCAGTCGCTCTTAACCTTTGAGCTACCATGGCCAACGTGCCTTCCTGACATTAAATTCTCCAGTTGACTCGTATATTTCCCCGGTAGACCACTAGGGGCTCTCGCATCCGAGATACACCGTTTGTGGCGACTTACTATTGTAAGTACTTAAGTCCCAGGCTTCATCATTTAACTCTTAATATTTTAGTTAATTGATGGAAATTAATCATTTCTCCACACTAGCCGTATGTAGGCTAAGATATTTGATGGATAGAGTCAACATGAAAAATTCAATGCCATGGCCGGGATTTGAACCACGGATCTACTGGTTTCCGTCCAGTCGCTCTTAACCTTTGAGCTACCATGGCCAACGTGCCTTCCTGACATTAAATTCTCCAGTTGACTCGTATATTTCCCCGGTAGACCACTAGGGGCTCTCGCATCCGAGATACACCGTTTGTGGCGACTTACTATTGTAAGTACTTAAGTCCCAGGCTTCATCATTTAACTCTTAATATTTTAGTTAATTGATGGAAATTAATCATTTCTCCACACTAGCCGTATGTAGGCTAAGATATTTGATGGATAGAGTCAACATGAAAAATTCAATGCCATGGCCGGGATTTGAACCACGGATCTACTGGTTTCCGTCCAGTCGCTCTTAACCTTTGAGCTACCATGGCCAACGTGCCTTCCTGACATTAAATTCTCCAGTTGACTCGTATATTTCCCCGGTAGACCACTAGGGGCTCTCGCATCCAAGATACACCGTTTGTGGCGACTTACTATTGTAAGTACTTAAGTCCCAGGCTTCATCATTTAACTCTTAATATTTTAGTTAATTGATGGAAATTAATCATTTCTCCACACTAGCCGTATGTAGGCTAAGATATTTGATGGATAGAGTCAACATGAAAAATTCAATGCCATGGCCGGGATTTGAACCACGGATCTACTGGTTTCCGTCCAGTCGCTCTTAACCTTTGAGCTACCATGGCCAACGTGCCTTCCTGACATTAAATTCTCCAGTTGACTCGTATATTTCCCCGGTAGACCACTAGGGGCTCTCGCATCCGAGATACACCGTTTGTGGCGACTTACTATTGTAAGTACTTAAGTCCCAGGCTTCATCATTTAACTCTTAATATTTTAGTTAATTGATGGAAATTAATCATTTCTCCACACTAGCCGTATGTAGGCTAAGATATTTGATGGATAGAGTCAACATGAAAAATTCAATGCCATGGCCGGGATTTGAACCACGGATCTACTGGTTTCCGTCCAGTCGCTCTTAACCTTTGAGCTACCATGGCCAACGTGCCTTCCTGACATTAAATTCTCCAGTTGACTCGTATATTTCCCCGGTAGACCACTAGGGGCTCTCGCATCCGAGATACACCGTTTGTGGCGACTTACTATTGTAAGTACTTAAGTCCCAGGCTTCATCATTTAACTCTTAATATTTTAGTTAATTGATGGAAATTAATCATTTCTCCACACTAGCCGTATGTAGGCTAAGATATTTGATGGATAGAGTCAACATGAAAAATTCAATGCCATGGCCGGGATTTGAACCACGGATCTACTGGTTTCCGTCCAGTCGCTCTTAACCTTTGAGCTACCATGGCCAACGTGCCTTCCTGACATTAAATTCTCCAGTTGACTCGTATATTTCCCCGGTAGACCACTAGGGGCTCTCGCATCCGAGATACACCGTTTGTGGCGACTTACTATTGTAAGTACTTAAGTCCCAGGCTTCATCATTTAACTCTTAATATTTTAGTTAATTGATGGAAATTAATCATTTCTCCACACTAGCCGTATGTAGGCTAAGATATTTGATGGATAGAGTCAACATGAAAAATTCAATGCCATGGCCGGGATTTGAACCACGGATCTACTGGTTTCCGTCCAGTCGCTCTTAACCTTTGAGCTACCATGGCCAACGTGCCTTCCTGACATTAAATTCTCCAGTTGACTCGTATATTTCCCCGGTAGACCACTAGGGGCTCTCGCATCCGAGATACACCGTTTGTGGCGACTTACTATTGTAAGTACTTAAGTCCCAGGCTTCATCATTTAACTCTTAATATTTTAGTTAATTGATGGAAATTAATCATTTCTCCACACTAGCCGTATGTAGGCTAAGATATTTGATGGATAGAGTCAACATGAAAAATTCAATGCCATGGCCGGGATTTGAACCACGGATCTACTGGTTTCCGTCCAGTCGCTCTTAACCTTTGAGCTACCATGGCCAACGTGCCTTCCTGACATTAAATTCTCCAGTTGACTCGTATATTTCCCCGGTAGACCACTAGGGGCTCTCGCATCCGAGATACACCGTTTGTGGCGACTTACTATTGTAAGTACTTAAGTCCCAGGCTTCATCATTTAACTCTTAATATTTTAGTTAATTGATGGAAATTAATCATTTCTCCACACTAGCCGTATGTAGGCTAAGATATTTGATGGATAGAGTCAACATGAAAAATTCAATGCCATGGCCGGGATTTGAACCACGGATCTACTGGTTTCCGTCCAGTCGCTCTTAACCTTTGAGCTACCATGGCCAACGTGCCTTCCTGACATTAAATTCTCCAGTTGACTCGTATATTTCCCCGGTAGACCACTAGGGGCTCTCGCATCCGAGATACACCGTTTGTGGCGACTTACTATTGTAAGTACTTAAGTCCCGGGGAAATATACGAGTCAACTGGAGAATTTAATGTCAGGAAGGCACGTTGGCCATGGTAGCTCAAAGGTTAAGAGCGACTGGACGGAAACCAGTAGATCCGTGGTTCAAATCCCGGCCATGGCATTGAATTTTTCATGTTGACTCTATCCATCAAATATCTTAGCCTACATACGGCTAGTGTGGAGAAATGATTAATTTCCATCAATTAACTAAAATATTAAGAGTTAAATGATGAAGCCTGGGACTTAAGTACTTACAATAGTAAGTCGCCACAAACGGTGTATCTCGGATGCGAGAGCCCCTAGTGGTCTACCGGGGAAATATACGAGTCAACTGGAGAATTTAATGTCAGGAAGGCACGTTGGCCATGGTAGCTCAAAGGTTAAGAGCGACTGGACGGAAACCAGTAGATCCGTGGTTCAAATCCCGGCCATGGCATTGAATTTTTCATGTTGACTCTATCCATCAAATATCTTAGCCTACATACGGCTAGTGTGGAGAAATGATTAATTTCCATCAATTAACTAAAATATTAAGAGTTAAATGATGAAGCCTGGGACTTAAGTACTTACAATAGTAAGTCGCCACAAACGGTGTATCTCGGATGCGAGAGCCCCTAGTGGTCTACCGGGGAAATATACGAGTCAACTGGAGAATTTAATGTCAGGAAGGCACGTTGGCCATGGTAGCTCAAAGGTTAAGAGCGACTGGACGGAAACCAGTAGATCCGTGGTTCAAATCCCGGCCATGGCATTGAATTTTTCATGTTGACTCTATCCACCATTATTTAACTTGTCTCAAAAGTTATTCTTATAAAGTTTCGTTATGTAAAATTTTTGTTCTTGAAAAAGTGAGTAATACTATATTTTTGTTGGCCCCCTCCCGCGTAATTCCCCCTTTGAAGAAAATAATAATTTTGCAAAAGGACCTATTTGCTATGTGGGAATACTTGCAGTATAAAACATCCCACTACACTCAATTTGACGTTCCTAATGAATAGGCAAATCAACAAATGTAGAGACAAAAATTCATGACCGTGAAATTTTAGTGCAGTGTTTGTTTTCAGAGTGCTCTTTACATCCACGAATATCAGTTATTCTCCTTAAGTATTGAAGTCTAAATTGGAAGTTCTGCCTTCGTTATTCGAGTAACAGATAAAAACAGAAAAATGCATTAAGGGAATTAACTCATTACACATGGTAATGGATGTAATTTGCTAAAAATATAAATCAGGGAAAGGATTGGCACCATTTATAAATGTTACGCTTCAAAGAAAGAATTAAAAACAACAAACAAATTTTAACAGATTTTACGTGCCAAAACTTCTGCCAATTGACTTTTATCGCGTGGCAGTAGTTACTGCTCCTGTAAATGTGATGTTCTTTATTTGCATTTCTTCTTCATTTTATGGCTAAGCCTTGTTTCAATGACTTTTCTCCAACTAATTCTCATCATTTACTTCTTTATTACTACATTTATTTTATCCCCCTTCTTGCTGAAGCTGTTAGTATTGAAATCTCGCAAATATCATCTTGGCTTGTAATTCCCGGTGATGCGTGTTAATGTTGCAATTCTTCCCATAAGAGCTGACACTAACAGCTCAGGCTTGGGACTATTTACGTGACAACTACGGGATAAATATCTTTGGCTCTTTGCACTCCACTCGCTTGGGAAGGAGCGTGTCTATAAAGCAAGCATTACCATGTTATGCAAAGCACTCTTGTCTACAGGTTTGCCTTTCCATACTTCAGGATAGGCGATCTGCACTTATCACAGTAGAGATATTTCCTATAAAATATTAGTAAGAAAATAGAGGAAATCTGTAGCATTACTAGCAACTTCTCCGTTAATATTTACAACAATATGCAAAATTAATCCTGTTATTGATTTGGGGAAAATTTTGAGCTTGAATGTTTTTCAGCATGTTGTGCCATAAGTCTCGTTATACATCTTGTATTTAAAGATTAACTCAATTGAATCATTTGATTCTGTAATGCCTTAAATCATTTTACCGTACTTGAAATCCTTCAAGGAAAAGAACTCTTCGTTGTTCCTAAAAATCAACTTGAAGTCATGTTTGCAATTCACGATTTAATGTGATGATTTGAACGTAACTAATGCGGGTGGAAATAATGCAAAATATTAGACCTTTCACAAAATAAATTAATATCTGCTACTACGGATTTGTGGTCGGAAGATAACCACCTATTTTCAATAAAACAATCGGAAATCGTTTTAAGGCTCTTCCTCTTTAAGATGAAATTTGTTGATAATTGTATTACTGGAAGCTTCTGTAACTTTACTTCCTCCAACGTTAAGTCATATCGAGAATTGAATGGAATGGGTGAAATGATGTTCAAATGACTATAGAGCTCAGAGCTATTCCACATTCGCCTTTCAGGATAGGGGAAAACTCCGGGAGAAACCTTATCCAGGTAACTCACCCTGACCGAAAATCGAACTCGGGACGTCTTGAATGTTAGGCACACACGCTACCATCTACTGGAAGAAAGAATACTTTTTGAATTACGTAAGTTAACTAACTGTACATAATGCTTATAGTTAGTAACTTTTCTTCATTTATACATTATTTTACTAGAAAAAAAAATGCTGAATATTTTTAATCGTGTATTATTCGCAGGCAAACTTTCCCTCATTACTACACACGAGAATATCACGTGATGTTACGAGGGATGATCAGAAAGGCTACAAAGGTAGCAGTGTAAATTATAGGTCATTTTTCCATATTAGTTTAGTCACGTGTCTGTGGGTTGAGTTTGAACATTCCCTCCTGGTGAAGGTGCCATCCTTGAGTGTCACGCTAGGTTTCGCGAAGACAAAACCCTCAACGCCTGAATCGAATCGTCGGCCCCCCAACTAAGGAAAAAGGTGAATTCGCTTGAAGCGAGGTTCGGACAACAGGAAGGGGGGTCGATGGTGTCCCAGGAAAACTCCTTCAACATCGTGGTGGTCTTCTGGGCTCTATAAGCTCGCACGATGTAAAGCAAGATGCCCTTGGTGAGAATTCTTGACTGTTTTGTCCTGATTGTTTCGCGCAGTTGTCAAATCCCACAGTACGTCGGAGTCACGTCCTGTTTTCAAAACCTCCATGAGCATGACACCGCGTTGTTCCAACAAACTTTGGCCGTCTCGTTTCCGGCAGATGACGTCATCTGAAACTACTTAATCCTTGGAAAGAAGGGCAGTTTTCATTTCGTAAGACTTGAAGCTTTCACGGCGAGCATTACTAATCGAGGCTTCGCGGGTGATCAGCCGTGTCAAATTGATAAACGTCGAGCTTTCAGCCATTGTAAACTCCATGGCCTTCTTCAGGATCTTGAAGAAGGCCATGGAGTTTAAAATGGCCGAAAGCTCGACGTTTATCAATTTGACACGGCTGATCACCCGCGAGGCGTTGATTAGTTTTTATTTAAATGATGACGGCTTCCTGCTGGAAATACATGTTTCGTCACCTGTGATAGTGGGGTGAAGGAAACGTTCCCTTCCTAGAAGAAGGAAAGGTATTTCAATCATATGCATTAGAATTATTGTTCACTACCAATTCCTGCATAACGGGGGAGAATCCAGGAATATCCCCTTCATAATTAGTAATCACCCCTCGAACAGAACATGTATATAATGCTTACATAAACATACACTGAACCTTTATTAAACGAATTTGTACGCCTGTAATTTATCTAAACTCTGTTCGCTATTTAACTATTGAGCCTTCGCAACTCCAGGTTTTGTCCAAACGGCTTCTGCTTCCTCGACTACATTATTGCATTGGTAGCCTTATTAAATAATTTATAAACTGATGATAAACTTAAGTAATACATAAAACATAGTTACACAGAAATTTGAGTCAGACTGGAAAGATTCAGTACCATGGCCGGTAGTTGGACTCTTCGCTTCTTCTTGGGAGTACTCTTTCACTTGAGCTACCATGCACACGCAACAAGCCTGCTTCAACTTTCTAGCCTACTGCTTGTCCTAGTAGAGTGAAAGTTAATAATTTTTGTCTATTGTCTACTTACAATCTTAGTATTAATTGCAATTATGTACATGTGGGGTAGTATACTTCGTTTAGCTCGTTGCTTACAGACTTTGAAATGATTTCGTGAAGCGCTGTGGGTGGCAGTTATTTATACGATTTATTCGCGTTGACAAGCTATTAATTATTAGAAATAACAACGTAATAACTGTTTAGAGTATATTCATTCTTCTCGTAATCTTCTCCCGTTTTAGGGTGCATTCCTTTTAGCGCATGGTGTGGTATATAATAACAATGAATAGAGAAAGTAATAATAATAGTAATAATAATAGTAATAATTATCATCATAATACATTTATAAACTGAAAAAGAATTTGGGAGCCTTCGAAATCGTTAATCGCAGATACTAGGTTGGATTTTGGTTTGCATAGAGGTGTTTTTTTCTGAATTATAATCATTTCCTATTTCTGTTCAGATAAAAAAAAATGCATATGTTTCACAGAAATAATTGAATTAAATAAACTTAAAAATCAAACTCTGAAGTTACAGGATCACTTAGGAATTTCTGTCCATTCAAACGAATAAATAAATAAGCAAATAAAGAAAATCAATGCTATTAAAATGCAAATTCCAGCGATTAAATCAGTTTTTCTGAACTCTTACGATTTTGCAACCCTTGGTTGACTTCATTTCAGTCCAATTGGTTTATAGCTTTTAAAACCCTTCCTGAAGTTTATTAATAATCATTTTAACAAATTATTCGTAGTGAATGAAGTAAGTACAAGGATGTTGGAATTAATAAGTGGATAAGAGATACTTAATAATTTAACTGATGGCCCTATAATATTAAATGAATGATCAAAACTGAAAATAAGTTAGCTATAATTTTCGAGCTGTTTTTGTTAGTATGTTATTGGATAAATGTCCGCTGTAAATACCGTCACTCTGAGCTCATACCTCTTTTCTAACCGCGTTTAACATCTGGTGTACTCTTTAGCTTCAGAACCTTTTACCCATTAATCATTTCGACCAGTAAGTAACCTGTTTTCATGCAGTTTCCTGAAGGGCATATTATTTTCATGATTAAATTGTTTCTACTAACTTTACCTATACTTTCCATAAACATGCTTCCAATTGGTTGTCTGCTCCACGTCATAGCATCAAAGTTTTTGCTGTAATTGTATGTAACATTTAAATAATTAAATATTTAGTTATATAAATACTAATGTATTTAATTAATTTATTCCAATAAGAAATAATGATAGCTCCTTTAATTACAATTTTAACCAGCTTTTCAGTGCTTAAGAATGGCAGACTCATGTGATAAATATTAAGTTTATAATCCCTGTTTAAATAACTTGGAGTTAGCCTTCATTAACTTTAATAAGGTGAGAAGTAATGGGAGCTGAGATTAACACAATGGTACCTTATGGAAGCGTTTTTCTCAGACAATAACTTTATGCTTTTAACTTTATAACTTTAACTTTATGCTCCAGAAATATTTAAAGCAATGAACATGGCTTTTTTGCCCAACATTTTAAATTTTTGTGCTTTGAAGAAAAGAAAGTGTGCTTAAATGTATCTCACAATAAAACCCGGAACAATTTCCGTTCACTGTGTCTCTATGAACGTGTGTAGCAAGTTTTATTAATCCAACCCCAAAATTGCGACGCAAGGAGCATTTTAAATGATGAAAAATGCTGAAATTTTCAATAGCAAGAAAACAACGATAAAGAATTACAATGCATATTGCTGCAAACCAGGATTGTAAGAGGGGGTGAAGAACTTACAAACCTAATCAACAACTGGGGGTGTAGCTACTGAAAGGATAAGGGAGCGGATGGAAGAGCTAAACAGGTCTAGGATTGGGACATGATTAGGGTTAAATTAAAGTAATGTGTTCTCCATAACATTGACAAATATATTTTAAAGATTGGGGAAGTCAAATAAAACAAAGCTCTCCTTAATCTTGAAGAGATAAAGGGTGCAATGAAGACAAACCTTAATTTTTATGTAGAGTAGCGTAGATTCCTGGTTCACTTTGAGTTAAGTTTTGAAGAAGTATTAAGAAGTTCTATGACGAAACTAGAGCAGCAGCATCCAACCTTCCAGCTAACCAACTTACTGACTGATTATCTGATTACTGACTAACCCTTCCTTACTGGCTGTAATCGTTTAAATAGAACTGACTTCCAAATTGACTGCTATCATACGACTCAGCGGTTCCTCACAGAGAGTTTACATCCCATGGTGCAATCCTATGCAACCCAAGAATGACTCTTCTTAATTTTTCTGTCGATTTAACAGAAAAAATGAGCTGGCAGGTCAATATCACTGCTTACTCTGATCACTCAGTCATCCAACCTGTCTCAACTTGTTAACTCCTGCTAAAGCCTGGAACTTACCAGGAAATGAAATGTGAACCTCCAATAATTATAATATTTCCCAAATCTTTAGACCTTATACGCAACAATATTGTGGCTTTGTGGGTTCGTGAAATGAAAAGTCCAATTACACCACTCCAAAATGTGCTTTATTTCCACCGACTTACAGTTTAACTCTTGCCAATTACGCAAAATTGCGTACTACACACAATTACAATTCACCAGTCCGTCCGTTACAATTTCACTTGTCCTCGCGATTACATAAATTCCGATGCACATACCAGTTACGTACAGTCTTCCGTTGCACAATCCTTTCGTTCATTAACACGTCACTGACTAACACTGCCTTCTTACACCAAGAACTGTCCTCACTCACACACTAACCAACTGACTGACTGACTAAACCAACCACAACTGACTCTGTCTGTCTGTAACTCTCTTTATATAGGAATATCCTGCTATTCTAGAAGTCTCTGGTGTTTACAAGATTGTTCTAGTAACAGAAAGATCGAGAAACAGGTGTAGAGAAAAACAGGCGACACAGTCATTTTTTCCCCTTACCACAGCCTGTCACCACTACAAGACAAACGAGGAGTAGGTGTGGCTAACGCGGTCCTCCCCCCTGCCTTCCGTTCACAGCTGGTTTCACAGGGTGTTCCAGCGGTCCCGTTACACTGCTCCCTCCTCAAAGCTGTTCGCCCCCGAACAGCCCCATCGTAGCGTGCGAGGCGGTCCAGGTGTACCACCAGCATCTGCTCGGAGTCTCAGCCAGAAGTAGCGCTGCCGTAGTTTGTGAATCATTCGGTTCGCTCCCAGGTGTCCTCCTGAAGTACCGGCGTGCTCTTCCTCCAAAACTTCCGGGACCTTGCTCCGGGGAAGTACCAACTGTTCTCTCTGCGCCTTCCCATCGGGTGACTCCCATACCTGGAACAGCACGCCCTCTCTGGTCTTCAACGAGTCCCATTGGGCCCAGTGCGACTTGTAGGTGGCGCTCCTCGGTGCGATGTCCTCCCAGGTTGGTCTCGTCCCTGCGTCCACTTCCCTCAAGAGTGGCCCCAAGTCTGCGTCCGCCAGCTGCTCCCTCCTCAGGCCTGCGCTATCCCAGCCTTCAGCAGGCACTGCCACAACTACTCGGACTGCTGCGGCACGCTCCTTCTCTTCCACTCTTGTGCGCTCATGGCCGTCCTGGATCTGCGATAGGACACCTCCAATGCAATGGTCACTAGCGTCGGTGTCCAAAATGAAGGCGCCACCCGGTTGTGGGAAACCCAAAGTTGGAGCACTGCACAGGGTCTCCTTCGGGTGCTGGAAAGCGTCTTCGGCGTCCTCCGTCCACACATAAGGCCGGTTTTCCTCCGTCAGGCGGGTGAGGGGTTTTGCGATGTTGTCGGCCTTTTCCTCTAAATCATTAAGGCGGTCGTCTACTTGACCCTTCCGTTTGCCCAGGTTCGCGACGTCATCCCTCACGCCGGCCAACCGTTCCTCAAACTTGGCGGCGAGAGCCTCGTTCGCCACCTTCATTTCGGTAGCCAGACCGTCATTCGCTGCTCTCATTTCCGTGGTTAACTCGGCCTTCATTTCTTCCATCTTCTCGGTGATGTTGTCGTTGGCCATCTTCATTTGTTTCAGTTCCGCGGTGATGTTGTCGTTGGCCGTCTTCATTTGTTTCAGTTCCGCGGTGATGTTGTCGTTGGCCGTCAGTAGTATAGAATTGAGCGTTTCAGCACAGTGTAGATAAGATGTTGAACTCTCCTCTGTGTTAATATATGAGTGATGTAGAATGCTCATTGATTTAGAACTCTCCTATATGAAAATCGAGTTGTAAAAGAAGGTGAGTGTTGGCGTAGTGCCGTTCTCCCCTGTGCAGTGAGATGTGTTTGAGGGTTGGGATGATGATGATGATGATGATGATGATGATTGTGTGTGTGTGTATGTGTGTGTGTGTGTGTGTGTGTGTGATGTGTAATGTGTGATGGGTGGGATGGGTAACGGGGGGGTTCCGGGAATGTTTGAATTAAATGTGAATTCTTTTCGATGTGTGTGTGCTTGAACTCTCATGTATGAATATCGAAGTCTAGGGTTCGATATTGTGATGGGGCGGGGGGGTGGGTAACGGAGGGTTCCGGGGATGTTTGAATTAAATGTATTGATAGTAATTCTTCGATGACTGTGCTTGAACTCTCATGTATGAATATCGAGTCTAGGGTTTGATATCTATTACGTTTAGTGCTTCGATGTCTGTGCTTGAACTCTCATGTATGAATATCGAGTGTAGGGTTTGATATCTATTACGTTTAGTGTATGATATATGATGCAGTATCGTTATTCTTTAGATAAAAGAATATCGAGAGAATGATTAGGTATGTTTACTGGGAGAGATTTATGAAAATAAATGTAATAAGACATTCTGGTAAGGGGTGTTCCCTATGCAGAATCTCTCCTTGAGCTATTGTATCCAAGAGCGATGTAAAGGTTAAGAAAAGGTTAAATTCCATTCCCACATCGAGGTACGAGAAAATATAAATCTATTCCACATTGATGAAGTATAAGAATGGAAATGTAAATCTATGTGAGAGGGTCGCATGACAAAGAAATGTCCCCTCTAAGCATGATAAAAGTGGTACATAGCAAGTGTATATAAAATAAAAGCACTATCCATCTCTTTAAGAATGATAAAAAAAAAATTGAGAGAAAAGTATAAGAATGCAAATGTAAATCTGTTTGAAAGGGTTTTCATGATAAAGGAACGCTCCCTCTAAGCACGATAACCTAAAAAGAATATTCCCTCTAAGCATGATAAAAGTGGAACATAACATCGAAAATAAAATAAAAGCACTTACCATCTATTTAAAAATGATTAAGATAACGAGAGAAAAGTATCTCATCTTCAAGTAGATATGAGTAATACAAAACTGATCAATCAATACAATAATATATATACGCAAGTAGGGGTCTATAGTGTAGATATCCTAACTATTCATGGCAAGGTATCACCCTCCATATAAAAAAATTGTCTAGAAAATCTCCCCTCAGTATTACGAATACTCCACTGAACTACATCCCCCTTGGTATGTAGGTCAGAGAAAAAAAAAAGAGTTAATCTCTCCAGACTGGTGACAGGGGTGATCAAAACATTCTTATTGCTGTAGCGAAGTCTAATTTTGTCAAATAACGTTAGGAAAAAAGAATATATTTTAAAATTAAACGAATGAATCTATATATTTGTATGAATGATGAAACAATACTATGAATGTGTTAGTATACCAAATGTAAAAAAAAAAAAAAAAAAAAAATCAAATGTTCAGAAAAATATATTTTGTACAAGTATGTATGTGTGTAAAGAAATGTGTAACTATATCACCCTCCCCTCCAAGATGTAGGGAACGAATCACAGTTAGTGTGCGCACGCAACATGGTGTTTGGGAAGGAGAGATACGGTTGGAGGGGGTGTAAAAAATGATGAACCTATATAAAGTTTAAACTATGATAATAAAGTTACTAGTAATACCTTCGAACTTATAACGTAGTCACAACTACTTTAAACATATAGCGTAATATGTAGACAGTAACACCTCTCCCGGACGGAGGGGGGGGGGTGGGGGAGCGGAGCATCTGTTAATAAATACCGCAGTACGGATGTGTGAGGAGGCAGTCGATTCTCTGGAAATATGGATCCTACAGGTAAGATAGAAAAGTTGTATACTGTAATTCATTTTTTATCTCTGTTTACGAAGAATGTTGAAGTAATACTGATTCGTGTGTGCTTATATGTATGTTTCAGATCATGAGATGCTACAGCTAAATCAACTAGCTGAAGGTGGAACACATCTTCCCACAAAGAAACTACGTGAATTAGATCAGTCCGTTCAACACATCATTCGATCCGTCAAAACCGTGAAGACCAGATATGGTGAACGGGTCGTCGTCGAAACATCAGATTTCCAAGTCTTCCTCCCGGAGAGATTCAAACACATGACCGCAGCGCAGAAAGATCTACTAAATCGTGGTGACTGCATACTCCAATACCATGGCGAGGAAACACTAGAAAGTGGTTTCAAACGACATAAATTGTCTTTTTTAAGCAGCCCGTAATGTCGTCAAAAGGTGAGTATAATTATTGAACAAAATTTCATAAAAAAGTGATAATGTAGTTACTTGCATGTAAGTGTGAAATCGTGCATGTTGTATTAGAACTTAAAGTGTTAATTATCGCACGTCATGTAGTATTAGTAATTGAATGTAGTTACTTGCATGTAAATGTGAAATCGTACATGTTGTATTAGAACTTAAAGTGTTAATTATCGCACGTCATGTAGTATTAGTAATTGAGAGTGAACGTTGTAGGGTTAATTTTCATGTGTAATAATTACGTACATGTGATTATCGTAGTTCAGTTACGTTATTTCACATGCATGTTAGTTACGTTTGTTTGTTACACGTAAAAGTAACGTTGTAGGTGAAAAAAGAACGTTAATTTATATGTGTAAAACGTACATGTGAATATCGTAGTTCAGTTACGGTATTTTACATGTATATGGTTTACGTTGTGTGTTTTTATCATTTATGTAAGGGAGAGAGCATTACGTAAAACAGTTACATACTATCTGAATATTGTAGTTACGTGATGATAGCAATAATTGTAAAATACATAATCATTATGTAACTATTTTCATATGTAAAAGTTACATGCATGTCACGTTCTACGTAAAGTATAGAGTTTACGTAAAATTGAGATTCATACATGTAAAAGTTATTAACATGTATGTTTTTTCTGTTACCACCTTACATACATGTAAATCAATGTTCCCGTATGTAAAGTTAATAGAATGTTGTAATTGCTTTTTTCAGAAACGGCGACAAGATGCTCCGATACTGCCACTGGACAACCCTCGATTCAGCAAGATGAAACCTGTTCGAACGTGACCCAGGCTGAACGATTACGATGTATTCACAGTGAGTCTGCTTTCAAAAATCGGGTAGCTACCTACGAAATTCACAACTGTGTTAATATACTTGACCCCGTCATATTCTTAGCAGAATGCAAACCTTTAATTTTGAATGAAATTGATAAGGGCTTAAACATGTATAAATCAGGTCTTAAGATAGGATCCTGTTTATCCTGTCAATATGTCATAATATCACAAGAGAGCGATAATATTCATACATTTAACTTTAACAGTAAACTTGAGGTGATATTGCAATCTACAGATAAATCTATATGGTATGAAGAGAAGATTGTACAACCTATACTAGATCATATGGATAATTTTGAATCGCGTACCAGTTCAAAAGCTTTATACAGTATTGAGAAATTAACAATATATGTGACACAATACGATTCATTTAATGCAGGGATGTATACTGAATTACCCGACTTTATAAAATCGAAGAGGGCTGTTATTAACATTCGTAATACTGATAAATATTGCTTTGCATACTGTCTGTTAGCATCCAAATACCCAGTAGAACGTAACAAGAATCGACCCACCTCCTATAAAAGATATGATTTTCGTAACGAATTTAACTTTGAGAATATAACATTCCCCGTATCATTTAAAGATGTAGAAAAATTCGAGAATCAAAATTCAAATATTTCAATAACGATATACGGTGTTGAAAATAAATCGATTATTCTCTTATATCAACCAAGAGAGATAAAATCACATCATGTTAATCTTTTAATGTATAAAAGACATTATTGTCTAATAACAGACTTGTCACGTTTGCTAGGAAAGCAGCTAACTAAACATAATGGGCGAAAATGGTTATGTAACAATTGTAACTTGTATTTCACATCAGAATCACGTTTAAATAGCCATAAAAAGAGGTGTATGATGAATCAAATTATCAGAATGCCCGAGGCTGGTAAAACTGATCTCGTTGAATTTAACGCATATTCGAAATGTCTAAAAGTTCCATTCGTGGTTTATGCAGACATAGAATGTATCTTACGTAAGGTAGATTCGTGTCAAGATGTATCCAGTAAAAGTTGGACACGTACCATTCATAAACATGAAGCGTATGCAATTGCATTACATTTGGTCTGTAGTCATGATAAAAATTTAACACGTTTCAAATCATTTGAAGGTCCATATGCAATTGAAAATTTTCTTAAAGAATTAACGTCAATTGCAAATCAGGTCATTAATATATATGCTAATAAAATTGAAATAAGTATGAGAGATGTGGATGAGCTAGAATATCAAAATGCAACACGATGTCACATATGCAAACGTGAATTTCTTAACTCGTGCATAAAGGTTCGTGATCATTGTCATTTGACTGGAAGTTACGTTGGCACAGCTCATAAGCACTGAAATTTAAATAGGAAAATGCCAGGATTCATACCAATATTCTTTCATTGCTTGTCAAAATACGATGCTCATTTCATAGTAAAGAAACTAGGTTACGATACGGAACCTATCAACTGTATTGCACAAACCTCTGAAAATTACTTATCCTTTAGCAAAAGATATACAAATTCGATGGAATGAGTATATATCTAAGATTTCTGGATAGCTATCGTTTTTTGGATTCAAAAATTAGTAACCTTTCGGATATGTTAGAATCAGATGATTTTCATTATACCAATAATATGTACACGAATCCTTTGCATAGACAACTGATGAAACGCAAAGGTGTCTTCACGTACACGTATGTGGATTCTATAGAAAAATTATACGAGAATAGTCTACCATCCAAACATCAGTTTGATCATGTAAGCGATGAGGATTATAGTCATGCTAGAACGGTATGGAATGAATTCAATGGTAAAAATCTGGGTGAATATTTAAATATATATCTTAAGTGCGATACATTAATACTAACGGACGTGTTTGAACGCTTCCGTGAATTAAGTATCGGTTTGTACAGACTCGACCCGTGTCAGTATTACACACTTCCCGGGTTAGCCTATGATGCAATGTTAAGAACGACTGGTGTACAGATTTCATTATTAACAGATAAGACTATGCTAGATTTCTTCGAAAAAGGAATACGAGGTGGAATTTGCACCGTGTCCAAACGGTATGCAAAGGCGAATAACAGATACATGACTAGCTATGATAACACTCAACCAACTAATTATTTAATGTACGTTGACTGCAATTCTTTATATGGATATACAATGGAAAATAATAGCTTACCATACACTGATATAAGGTGGCTAACTGATGCTGAAATTAAATCAATAGATTTTATGTCTATTACAAGTGATTCTGACGTGGGATATGTGTTGGAAGTAGACTTTAAATATCCACAGGAACTTCATGATATACAAAATGATTTGCCATTATGCCCTTGGAATGAAATCGCGCCAGGTGATAAGTATACAAAATTGCTAACAACATTGAATGATAAAAATAAATACGTATTACATTATCTCAATTTTCAACAATGTGTTAAACTTGGTTTGATTCCATCGCGTATACATAGAGTAATAGGTTATAAACAATCTAACTGGATAAATCCTTACATTGAACTCAACGCTCGTAAACGTATTGAAGATAAGACGAAATTTGGTCAAAATCTATGGAAGTTAATGAATAATTGTGTTTATGGAAAATTTATAGAGAATGTAAAACGTTATAATTCATTTCATTTAGCTACCAGCTGGAAACGAGCGCGTAAATTGTTAGCTCGACAGACATGTATAAGGTACGTGATTTTTGATGAAAATTTAATAGGTATAGAATTGGTCAGAGATGAAATATTGATGAATAAGCCAATATACATAGGACAAGCAATCCTGGATCTATCCAAACATAAAATGTATGATTTTTATTATGAAATTCTGAAGAAAAAATTGAAAGATGTAACTTTAATCTATACGGACACGGATGCTTTTCTCTTTGAATCTAGCTGCGATATATATGAATTTATTAAAACCAATATACATTTATTCGATACATCTAATTATCCAATGGATAATGTGTATGGTATTCCGTTAGCAAATAAGAAAATTTCAGGATTATTCAAGGATGAGCTAGCCGGTAGAGTGATGACTGAATATGTAGGGCTGAAATCGAAATTATATAGTTATCGATATGATACTGAAGTGATTAAAAAATCAAAAGGTGTAACAAAAGATTCGATGAGATTCATAACCTTTGAACAATATCTCTCATGTATTACACATCCTGACACTATACATCGAAGCATGCAGACATGTTTCAGAAGTTATAAACATGATGTTCATACCATTGAATCTAATAAGATAGCTTTAAGTGGTATCGATACAAAACGATACATTCCCAATAATTCATTTTCAACATTAGCATGGGGACATTATGCTATAGAAAATTGTCAAGTGTAAATTTCTTTTTCTTTTCTCAATAAAGCATAGATTCAACTGAGTTAAAAGGTATTACTAGGCCACGATAATAACATATTACTGTATTTCAAAAAATAAAATAATTGAGTTTCAAGTATAATTGTAAAGTGTGTTACAACTGAGTTAAAAGGTATTACTAGGCACATGATAATAACATATTACTGTATTTCAAAAAAAAAAAAAAAAACGAAATAATTGAGTTTCAAGTATAATTGTAAAGTGTGTTACTAATTACATGATAATAACATATTTACTTCATTTGAAAGATAACGTGTCGCTTTTTTATGTTTATGTTAGGGGTGAAGGAATATTTTTTCCTATTCATGTCGTTTTGAAATGTTAGATAGCAGAAATCAATGAAATGTTAATTCAACTATAATCATGTATGATTTTTTATTAAAATATATTTACTAATTATATCAAAATGTTATTATCATGTCTCCGTTAAGGGGTGAGGGGAGATTTATATATATCAATGTGAACTAGCATGTACAAAGGCTCTTATTTCAGCTATATTCATGTATGATGTTTGTTTATCGTATATTACTAATTACTTCAAATTGTAATTATCATGTTTACGTTAAGGGTAGGTGAATTTATATATACTCAATGTGAACTAGCATGTACGTTATGTTAAAATCTCTACAATTAAATGTTAATTCAACTATAATCATGTATGATTTTTTTTTAAAAAAAGTATAAAAATGTTATTATCATGTTTAAGTTAAGGAGATGTGAACTAGCAGTTACAGAAGATGTCAGGAATCAATGTGAACAAAAAAATAAAACACAATATATCATTAAAATTATATTTCTTTATTGAGTTGTGTGTTTTTTATTTATACAATGTCCACCTCATTAATCCATTCACGGATAGGAAATCCTAACCATTTCACCAGAATCCTATCACCACGACGTCTGATGATCCTTTCAACTAAATACGTGTCTGGATATTGAGTTTTCTGTAATTCATAACCGTAGAATGCTCCTTCAATCAGTTTACCCTCCAGATCCTCGATGAGATAGGTCAATGGATGTGTCCTTTGCACTGTACGTATCCTAAAGACTTCAACACTCCAATTTGGTAGATAACCTTTCTCCATAACACCTTTATGCTTAGAAATCCTCACGTAGTCACCAACACGATGAAGCCTAGATCTTCGCTTCTCACGCAGACTTCTATCATATTTGTAGACGCTGAGCAGGAGAGAATTATCACGAACTTCTACAGGCTTCATACGAATCGTTCGATGGTAAGTATTATTGTATGTATGAATAATTCTAGGTAGTATGTTTATCCATTGATATGAGCCTTGAACAATAAATTCCTTATGCAAAATCAGTTTGATCGTTCTTATTAAACGTTCCACTGCTGCAGCCTTAACGTGAGTGAATGTACTGTAATGATTAATATTATTACGAGTCATTAGTTCGCGGAAATGTTTATTGTAAAACTCCCTTCCTTTATCAGATTGAACATTCTTCGGAAACGATTCCATTTCATTCAATATCTCCTCCATAGCAGTCGAAACGTTAATACCACTTTTATCACGTAATGGTCGTGCATAAGCCATCTTGGAATAAAAATTGCATGCAAGAAGAATATACTTATAATTCCTATTGTCTCTTGCATAATTAGACATGTCCATAAGATCTATTTGTACTAAATCGTTCATTCCTTTGCTTATGATCTTACGACGTAAAAATCGTCTTCTAGCTGGTGCATGTAACTCGGTTGCAATGCGACGTTTTATCATGCTATAATTTTTGATGTTTTAAGTTCTGTAATAATTTCTTCTATCTCGGGTGAGTGATTCAAATTACCTGCATCCCTCGACGCAACTAATAATCTTAATCTGTTTATTATTTCATTCGGATCGTTCCAGTAGATGTAATCTAATTTTCTCTGCGGTACATGTTCTTTCCAACGTAAACCAAATCCAGTTCGATTACTAACAAGGTCACGAATGATATGACGATACTTGAACCCTCGATTTGCTCTTAAACGTCCATCTCTTGAATAACCGTGTCTGTAAACTTGAGTATTCTGTAAGATTTGTGAATACACGTCTAAATCATCATCTGTGTACGATGTCTTGCGAGGTAAACGTTTAAATAATAATTCATATAAGCCTGCTGTGGGTTCATACGTTTCTGTTCCTATCTGAACACCATCAGATTTAAACACAACTGTCTTGTTACCCAATTTATACTCATTATCCTCGTAACGTATGCCGTAAGTATTGTCCATGTCACTCGAACTGGCATTTCGAACCTTGTGTAGATACTTTGACACGAGATCAGATCCGTTAGCATCATCTGTAGTTTCGTCGTCGTCGTCGTCGTTGTTGTCTTGGTGTGCTTTCGCTATTACTTTCAATGGTTCGGTTACAGGTTGAAGAACTTCAGACATGACTCGTTGCGTTTCGAATTTCATTCCTTTGAGAGAACGTAACTTTTCTCTTATTGCCCTACTGTGACGGGCAATGGATTCCTTAAGTCTTATAGCTTCAGCATCCATATCGAAATGAATGTATAATTAATCAGCTACTGCTAATTTATATGAAACTATCAGTTCTATACTTAATATATGACCATCTTTAGCACGTCCGACTGGCGCTGTAAACGATAGAATATCGCCAGTTTCAACTCTTACAGGATATCTTTCAACTAATCTTCCGTTTATTGCAAACAATGTATCATTTACAGCATGCGGATGTACCGATGATACGATGGAACACGAGAGTACACTTCCATTTCCAGGAACTTTAAAGTATTCGAGTCCCGATGTTAACGTATACCTTCAAGAGGGACCTCGAAACGGACGTGTTTGCAATGAAATTATGAGTTGTGCTTTCAATTGTTGTAACATAGTGTTTACAACATTTCTCATTCGTGTTTTCATAGTATGAATATCATTATTTATAGTGATTAGTTTATTATCAAGTTCCGTTTGTCGTGCGGTTAGTTCTTTCACTTCTTTTTCTACAGCTGTAGTAATAGTCTCGCTAGCGGAGGTGATTGTTCTAGTTAACTGACTTTGTAATTCATTCTGTTTCCGTGTAATAGTATCGGCAATGTTTGTTATAGTCTCAGTTAAACCCGTTTGCAATTCATTATGTTTCTGTATAAAGAAATGATTAACATAACTCATGGTGACTGCATCACTATCATCTATCGGGTCGGCTAAATCCTTCAATCTCTTCATTCGAAATGATAGAGTTTCATTAGAGTCGTGAATTGGAATCCTATCATCTACATATTTTTTATTAGGAACATCGTGTTCGTGAAGGGGGTCCAACAGCGTTTTCATTCTTATACCATCTAAAATGACATTATTTTCGGAATCACGTTTAAATGCATATTTACTTAAGTACTCCATTAAATTGTTGTATTGGATGTCGAGCGATTTTTGTATGTGATCCCTAAGCATAGCTTCAAACTCGCCCATACGCTGATACGAGGTCTGCTCGGTGAAGATCTGCATTCGATTCTCGACGTCAGCCGTATGCGTATCCACATAACGTTTAGTCGATGCATCGTCACCTTCTTCAGGGTCGTGAATATTGCACAACCGCTTTCCCTTGAATCGATAGTTTCCCGATCCATCTCTAGTTATGATATATCGATTGAACACACCCCTAGAGGGTATGATTCTTCGGGATCCGAACCTGTCGATACTCATTGCTTAAGTGATAGATTATTCTATTTATTCATTCTGATAAAGCGATCAAAACCGTGACCGTAGCGTCCCTCGTTCAGTGGATATTCTGGTACTATAACAACAAAGGATCGTTCATCACTCTCCCATATATGTTTACACATAACCTTAAATTCATCATAGGACATATCGGTATTTACATAATCTTCGTATATATGTTTTAAATTGAGATTATCCTGTCTAAAGAATATAATCATATTTGCATTATCTCTAATTAAATGTTTAGGTACTTTAGCATATGATTGTGCTAAATATATAGCATCGACATTACGATGTCTACCCATACTGTAATATGAAGCTATCTTACCCTGTTTTTCATTTATCACATCATCAAATACGAATATCGAATTTTCTCTAGCATCCGACGTTTGAATTACTTTATCACCATCATCGAACGTAAATACACCTATATCGGGTATAGTTTTCAGTAACCTGAGTAAATATCGATATTTAGGTTGTTGCAACGATTTCGAGTATATGTAGAGGTTTTCGAATCTCAGACCATTCTCGTGAATAAGCAGGTTGAGTAAAACGTTCGTTTTTCCAGCATTTGAACTGCCCAGTATGAGCGCTCTAACGTTACTCGGAAACAACGTACCGTGTCGTCCTTTGCGAATGTCATCCTCGAAATCTAACACCTGTATGGGTAGCGTACACTTTTGCTTTACTATCTCCATATCGCGACTAATACTTATAAAGCATAAGTTTTGTCTTTTATCTCGTTCGTGATAAGGGCAATCTATGTCTTTACTGGATTTAGCCAATCGTCATAGGAATCGTATACTTATAAAGCGCACGTTTTGCCTTTTTTATTTCATTGTGAGACATGCGCTCTACACGTGCACGCAAAGGTTCGGGAATTCTTAATTCCTTGATTAATTCATTACCATTTGAGGCACATTTACCGGGTTATCGTTTCTGCGGTCCCGGAACGAAACTACATAAACGCTTGCAGAGAGGTGACTTACCGGTGAACGGGTTAGATTCAGCGTGTCTCGATCACGATCGGGCTTACGCAGAGAGTACTGATACAGAATCTCGTCGTCTAGCCGATAAGGTGTTGGTAGAGAAAGCTTGGAGACGTGTAAAGTCTACCGACGCTTCTTTGGGCGAACGACTTGCAGCTCGACTTGTGACTACACTTATGAAGGGTAAATTGGCAGCGGGCGCTGGCATGCGTAAACGTCGCAACAAGAGAGGTGGTTTCTTACCTTTGCTACCACTTTTAGCAGCTCTAGGTGCAGCAGGTGGTCTAGCTGGAGGTGCTGCTCAGATTGCTACGGCTGTCAATAAGAAACGTTCCGATGCAAAACAACTTGCGGAATTAACACGTCACAACGAGCGCATGGAATCTTTGGCTCAGGGCAAAGGTCTTCGCCGTAAGAGACGTCGTAAGGGTAGAGGATTATATCTTCGATCAAAAAACTCGGGGCGAGGCCTATATTTATCCCGGAAAAAGCCCTGAGTGCTAACGAGATCGATTCGTATGCACGACGTCTACACATTCCACATTTTAGAGGTGTCTACATGATCGATAAACTACCTCCACGTCCTCGATACTATGAGAGAATAGTAGTGAATCTGGATACATCAAATAACCCTGGTACACATTGGGTTGCTGTACGTAAGGATGGTGACGTTGCCTACTACTTTGACAGTTTCGGCGATCTGAGACCTCCAGAAGAGATAGAAACGTACCTTTCGGTTATCAAGCTCCTATATAATACGACGAGATTTCAAGAATTCGATTCTGTGATTTGCGGTCACTTGTGCCTTCAGTTTCTCCTCGATGAGTTACACGATCACCGTGAGTGGTAGTGATACCAGCTTCTCTACATTTCTAAATCCACCATTACATCTGGATCCTAACGGACATTACGAGATAGCTCTATTGAATTTTGAGACTTTTTACTCGATTCCGAATGTGGACGAGAGTAATAATCTATTCCATTACGTTCGCGATGGAAAAGTCGAACGTATAGTAATTCCACCGGGTACTTATGAATTGGATGATATCGCCAGATTGATCAAGGATACTCTCGACATCGGTGACGACTTTATTCTACGTGCTAATAATAACACCATGAAATCAGAAATTCAATCTCCCTATATTATCGACTTTAGTCGTGAGAGATCTATTGCTTCTCTTCTCGGTTTCACCTCTAAACAGAGGGTACCGGCAAACGTGCTGACCGAGTCTAATGATTTGGTTAACATATTCAAAGTCAGCATCATACGTATCGAGTGTAGTCTTGCAACGGGATCTTTCATCAATGGTAAAAGTGGTCATTCTCTGTATGAATTTTTTCCATCGGTACCTCCAGGTTATCATATTTCGCAGGAACCATCAAGTCCTATATATTTACCAATCATCGATACGAATCTCATTGATCATCTCGACATTAGAGTGGTAGACCAGAACGGCGATAAGTTAGATTTCAGGAACGAAACCATCACTGTACGATTGCACATACGTCGTAATGGGTATAAGTTTTAAGAGACGATGCTATATTAAAAAACATCTCTCGAGATTGACCTCTACTCGATCATCGACCCGCAAGCTAATCACATCGTCTAATCGAAAATTTCTCGCTAACTTAGGCTTCAAGGTTCTATGATGGATGTGTTGGACGTGACCGGGATTCCGACCTTTGATGATAAGATCAGTAAGGAGGAAGAACACGTATTCCTACCGTACAATACGTCAGCTCTCGATGTGAACGATGAAATTAGAATTCCATGTCAAGCTGAAGATTTGTACACGCTTCCTAGTTGAAGTTATCTCTACATTGAGGGGACTCTCACTAAACCCGACGGCACCGTTGCCACATCGAAATTGAGTAACAATGCTATGGCAATCCTATTCGATGAGATTCGTCTGGATATGAATGGAACGACTATTGATAGAACTAGGAATCCGGGCATTTCATCAACGATGCGTAACTATGCAGCACTGAATGAACTGGAATCGAATCGTTTACTAAATGCTGGATGGATCTATCCTGGAGGTGTGGTAGACATCGTGAATACATCGAATGGTATCTTTAATGCTATCGTTCCTCTTTCGATGTTGCTGGGTTTCGCCGACGATCACAAGGATGTCATACTTAATAGCAAGTTTGAACTTATTCTCATTAGATCTAAGGATTCTAATAATTGTATCATTGGAAACGATCCTACAACCATACAACTAACTAGACTCGAATGGAGGATGCCTGTACTTCGACTTTCAGATTCTGAACGAGTTGATAAACTTAAACTCGTCAAATCGGATAAACCTCTACACGTCGCATTTCGAACCTTGGACCTTCACACTCAACCTGCTGTACCTCAAACTAAAGCGTTCACATGGAACATTGCAACCACGACTAAACTTGAAAAACCACGTTTCGTCATAGTCGGTGCACAAGTGGATAGATTGAATCATCTCGCTAAGGATGCTTCTCTATTTGATAATTGTAATATCACCAATCTGAAACTTTATCTCAACAGTGAATCTTACCCCTATCACGATATGAATTTGGATTTCGCCAATTCGAAATTTGCATCTCTGTATGATCAATATTCCAAATTTCAATCATCCTACTATGGAAAGGAGAATTACCCTCTTTTGAAAAGGAATGACTTTCTGAAATATGCACCGCTCTTCGTCATCGATTGCTCTCATCAACCTGAGGATACTGTGACGGGGGCAGTGAATGTCAGATTGGAAGTTCAAGCATCGTCAAATTTTCCTGCACAAACTTCATTATTCTGTTTAATTATTCATGATAAATTATTCACTTATAAACCATTAACTCATGTTGTACAATCTATCATATAGGTGTAATAAATAAAACATTACAAATTCAAATTATCTTTTTATTGACTTTAACATACATCTCCAATATCCTCTTCCTTTCACTCCTGCTTTTTGCATCATATGAACATAATGATTTATGAATATCATACAACTGATATAAATTTCTTTCAATATATGGAATTAGTCTTTTAAGTCCATTGAATGCAGTACTATTCAGATTTATACTGCCCACATTTAAACATGTATTCACAAACGTTATTTCTTGCATCTTATTCATGCATAACATTATATTAAATGCATATATTATATTTTCACTGTACGGTGCACATGGATGCTTACCATCTTTCAGATACGTATCCAAAACACACAAATTTGACATTATTACCTCCCAATCCTCTTTTGTAATATACACAAACGTATCGTCATGTGTGGCTTTAATGTAAAGTGATGGGAGTTCATTGTATAATCCTATGTTCACACGAAAGTCAATGTTGATGGAGATGTCGTTATCGTTCATGCACACACTATTTACCATCACTCGCAACTTCCTCCTCTACTTCTTCTGCGAAGGGTGTGAAGGGTTCGAACATCATTATGATGAAACTGTCGTGATCGAACGTCTTCTTGGCTTTGACGATTCTCGGTTTGCAGTTCGTCTTCTTCTTTTTCTTGTCTCCTTTCTTACTGGATCTGCGGACATACACGAACTATGTCTCAACATCGTGAATATTTAATACACTTGTTAACGTAAAACTCTTATTATTTTATACTCACTTTTCTATGACTTCCTCCTCGGGTTTCGATGTACCGATATCCTTAAACTGACGATCATTGTACGGACCGCACACATCTTCACCTTGATCCTGTTCGGACTGGCATGCCACATCTTTACTTTGGGCTTTACTGAAATAAACATATTTATCATTAGTTATCTAACACATAACAACACTTTCACGTTAACACACAATTATAATTCTACTTACCCGAGGTACACTTTACAATTCTTTCCGCATTGAGCATAAGATGTGATCGAATCATGATGGGAAGGATTCTTGCAAATCACTTGATGCATCTTTCCATCACACGTTTCATCGTGGTGCTCAACCCAATGCTTTTGCAAATCTTCGAAATTGCGTAGATTCTCCCAGAATCTGGTATCACTTTCAATGATAGGAGTTGTTGTTCCACTCATCTTGACGTTGCGATGTGAAGTGAGAATGCATTCGTTCCCTAGTGAGCAGATGGGTGATGAAACGTGATCATACCTGTCTCCCCCCTCCCCATCCTATCGTCGATTGTACTTAACGTACGGAGGGTTTGTGTGAAGTGAGGACACGTTCGTTCCCGAGCTGGCGGGACAGGGTGAGACCTGTTAATTCGAATTTACTATATTACCGTTTTATCACGTTTCCCCCCTTCCACCTTCTCGTCGCTTGTACTGGAGGAGGACTAGTGTTTATCCTATCGTACATGAATGGGTATCGAACCGAGGACTCTATGTTCATATATATGAATCCCCCCCGAGAACTCGATATTCATAGATGATCCACACATATACACATATGCACAAATCTTGAGGAATGACAACAAGTCATCACCCTTATACTTCAATGTGGAATATATATATATTTTCTCGTACCTCGATGTGGGAATGGAATTTAACCTTTTCTTAACCTTTACATCGCTCTTGGATACAATAGCTCAAGGAGAGATTCTGCATAGGGAACACCCCTTACCAGAATGTCTTATTACATTTATTTTCATAAATCTCTCCCAGTAAACATACCTAATCTTTCTCTCGATATTCTTTTATCTAAAGAATAACGATACTGCATCATATATCATACACTAAACGTAATAGATATCAAACCCTACACTCGATATTCATACATGAGAGTTCAAGCACACACACACATCGAAAAGAATTCACATTTAATTCAAACGTCCCCGGAACCCCCGTTACCCACCCCGCCCCATCACAATATCGAACCCTAGACTTCGATATTCATACATGAGAGTTCAAGCACACACACATCGAAAAAAATTCACATTTAATTCAAACATCCCCGGAACCCCCGTTACCCATCCCACCCATCACACATTACACATCACACACACACACACACACACACACACACACATACACACACACACACACAATCATCATCATCATCATCATCCCAACCCTCAAAAACATCTCACTGCACAGGGGAGAACGGCACTACGCCAACTCTCCCCTTCTTTTACAACTCGATTTTCATATAGGAGAGTTCTAAATCAATGAGCATTCTACATCACTCATATATTAACACAGAGGAGTGTTCAACATCTTATCTACACTGTGCTGAAACGCTCAATTGTATACTACTGCCGTCTTCACTTGTTTCAATTCTGCGGTGATGATGTTACTTGCCGCTTCTGTTTTTGTTATTAACTCGTTCATCTTCGCCAAAAGCATTTCCACTGCGGATTCCATGGCTGTAATGTTCGGTGCTGTTGTCTTCCCGCTTCCTGACACCAATGTGGCTTTGTGGGTTCGTGAAATGAAAAGTCCAATTACACCACTCCAAAATGTGCTTTATTTCCACCGACTTACAGTTTAACTCTTGCCAATTACGCAAAATTGCGTACTACACACAATTACAATTCACCAGTCCGTCCGTTACAATTTCACTTGTCCTCGCGATTACATAAATTCCGATGCACATACCAGTTACGTACAGTCTTCCGTTGCACAATCCTTTCGTTCATTAACACGTCACTGACTAACACTGCCTTCTTACACCAAGAACTGTCCTCACTCACACACTAACCAACTGACTGACTGACTAAACCAACCACAACTGACTCTGTCTGTCTGTAACTCTCTTTATATAGGAATATCCTGCTATTCTAGAAGTCTCTGGTGTTTACAAGATTGTTCTAGTAACAGAAAGATCGAGAAACAGGTGTAGAGAAAAACAGGCGACACAGTCATTTTTTCCCCTTACCACAGCCTGTCACCACTACAAGACAAACGAGGAGTAGGTGTGGCTAACGCGGTCCTCCCCCCTGCCTTCCGTTCACAGCTGGTTTCACAGGGTGTTCCAGCGGTCCCGTTACAATATCTAACACTAACATTCACGGAAATTTCAAACACGATTACAGCATTTAAAAATCGCTAACACTAACACTAGCTAACACTAGGCTAACACTATTTTATAGACTAAAAAGAGGAAAACGTGGTTTTTTGAAAATGTTCATGAAATTTCAGTCATATATACCTTAAGAATCTTAAATTGTATCGCGCCGTAGCCTGGCGGTTAGACCACTTGACTCTCACCAAGGTGGCCCAGGTTTAATGCCAGGTGACCACAAATTGACATTTCTGATGGACAGCATGGCACTGGGGCGTGTTTTCTCCGGGACCTCCGGTGTACTCTAATTGCTCTGTTATCTTTCCCTTCATCCAATTCGTCCTCATTCCGTTTATCTACTTCCCCCACTCTCATTTCGGGGACCGGGGTGATCACATATCTTTGGATTTCTTTCTGAACCTTAGTTGAGACTCTCTCACAAGACGCCCCCCCCCCAAAATAAAATAGGTCATAAGTGGTAAATGACCATAAATGAAATGGACTGTGTGCTATGCCAAGAGAAGTAGAGAAGGCAGAATCTTAAATTATACTTTCAATTATAAATATAAATGAACTTATCTCTGGTAAGGAAAAGAAAGGATTCAATTCAGACCCGTATGCTGGCCATGCTAACGCTGCATTTCCACTTTCTGGAGACAATTTTTAACTACATGGGCTCTGTGTCGTTGATTTAAAGAACAATATCGTCTAGAAATAGGGGCAATGAACAAACATTCTTTCTACCCAAACTAACTCAACGTGAACATCCGTAGAAGCATCTACCGAAACCATCCCTCCACTACCATCAAAGGCATTTTAACGGAGACAGAAATCGTTCTCCCCTCCGTCTTCAAAATCTTTTACTTCCGAAGGAACTGGGCATCTGTGAATAGAAAACAGAGCCACTGTTCATTTATGGAATCGCAAAAGGAATCTTCATCTCAGTGCATCCTGAGCAACCTAAGTCCAGTTTATGAAGTTGCCTCTCATATTACTTGACTTATTTTCAACGTTCTTCTGTTGATTTTGACCGAAATTAGGCGTCCACCATATTAATACGTGTTAAATTACTGAGCTATGGTCTGTAAGTCCTCAAGGGTCAAGTCATATCGGACGATGAATAAAATGGGTGAAATGAAGCTCAAATGTGTCGGGTGTCCATAGAGCTCAGAGCTACCCGACATTCGTCTTTAAGGATAAAGGAAACCGCGGAAAAAACCCATCCAGATAATACCGAGATTCGATCTCGGGACCTATTGAACGTTAGACAGACACACTGCCATGTATGCTACCGAGGCGGACGAATTGTATCTGCTTGGTCATTTGTACCATTTGACATATTTATAGGGCTAGCTATTATATCTGAATAGTTTATTTCCTGTAATGTTTAGTCGGTCAAGTCTTTTGTGACCGAGGTACTTAAATCCGTCAATATAGTAAACAAGCCTAATGAAATGAGTACAAATGAACATTGAGGAAATGCTGACACGAGCTAAATATGCAGATTAGAAGTCTTTAAGTCTTGTACAATAGCTCACGCCAAGATGTTACATAAAAGAGGGATTATGATTGGGTGCTAAAAGGCCATTGAAATGCACACTGGAACTCCCCTTGTTATCAAGTGGATGATGCTGCAGAAATTAACAACTGTTAAGATGGTAGTGATAATTCCTCCTCTGTTTGCTCCAAGCGTCAGATGATAATGAACTGCTTCGTGTTGCCGTTAGTTTATGCAGCCCTCATTATACAGCCATTTGTTAAAAGCATCAAACATGCTGCTATAACTTTTCATATAAATAATTAATAAGGCATACCACGCGGCTATTGTTTGCACTGTGAATGATTAAGCAGATGTATACGACCTTTTCACTTGTCCAAAACTAAAGAAATGCATACTTTACTATACTTCTTGAACATGAGGTCTCGTTAGGTATGTGCTGAACTGGTGCATTTACCA
Organism: Mantis religiosa; assembly: GCA_030765055.1. Lineage (NCBI taxonomy): Eukaryota > Metazoa > Arthropoda > Insecta > Mantodea > Mantidae > Mantis > Mantis religiosa. The sequence goes on from CM060952.1 coordinate 161,065,844, forward strand.
TGTGTCATGCCTAATTCATATAATTTAAAAACAAATGGTTAAAAATCAAAGTATTTCTTTAAAAGTATTTTATCTACACACTTTTATTAGCATTTAATTATTCCATATTGGATGAAATACATGAGTCATTAAAAATTAGTGGCAACAATACCTGCATTTGGTGGAGCGGTGAATTATGTATGCTGATACCAATGAAAAATAAGGGACTCTAATGTTTGTTAGTTGTGAGTTTGAAGTCAATTATTTTATTTAATAAGATACTGTTAGAAAGTTTAACTATAGGCTGTTACCTTTAGAGCTCTAAATATACGTTTAGTAAATACGAAGGAAGATGCTTCATTAAAATTCCGGTTGCAGGAGGAATCAACACTCAAAAATACCATACAAAATTATTGGAAGTAGACAGACCACTTGCGAGTGGACAGTTGAAAGTCTGGAAACCAGACCTTGTCTCTAGCTAGATCAGGGCTAAGCACTCTACTGGCAGTAGAATGTTTTGTGAGTTAGGAGAAATGACGGTAGACATTTAGTTTTGGAGTTTTTTTAAGTTACATATAATTAACTAAGTTTTGTACTGAAAACTGCAGAGTTTTCAGTTGTCTAAGAGAAGCCTCAGTCTTTTGTATTTTTCGCCGGGGTCGATGCCGTACCCACCTAGACCGCGTATGAGGGAGTTGAAATTATGGGAGAGGTTTTAATAGAATGGTGTGTGAGACAGAGAGTGTGGATGTAGCTCGGTTGGGTAGGAATGTGTAGGTCACGACGGATTACAAGGTTAGGGTTGTACCATGGGGAGTCCTTGGCAATACGGAGGAATCGAGGTTGTAGGACTTCAAGGTGGTGTAGGTGAGTCTAGCTGCTATAGCCCAAATGGCTCAGGCATACGCGATAGTTGGTCAGAGCACTTCTTTGTAGGACCAATCTATTGGATACGGACATCCCTGAGTGTCGATTGTACGAGGGCTGTTCAATAAAGAATGGTCATAATTTTTATATGATCCTAATTTTTCTTACTAAAATAAATTCTTATTATATTCTGTTAGCTTAATGTGAAACAAACACGCCGTAGTAGTTTAATTGTTAGTATTCTGGTTCCCGCATGTGAGAACAGGGCAAGCTCAGACATGTTCAGTATCGCCTACCGCTGCAATGGAAGTAAAACGCGAGGAACAATATGCGGCTTCGGAATTCTGCTTTCGTCTCAACAAATCTTACAATCTATACAATGTTACAGAAGGCCTATGGAGAGTCTGTTCTTTCCTACAGCACAGCTCGAAGGTGGTTTAAAATGTTTAAAGAGGGGAGACAATCAATTTCAAAGGAAGGTGGACCCGGTGCTCCAGTTGCTGCTCGTGCGGAAGAAAACATCAACACTGCTGCTGCCATTGAGAGAGAGGATTCAAGAATTACCTTAAGAACACTTTCTGAAATACTGAACATTTCATTGGGCGCCACCCACACGTTGGTGACAATGCGCGGCCGCATATTGCCAATGTTGTTACTGAATATGTTGCAAAGGTCAACGTGAAGTTCATTCCTCACCCTCCCTAAAGTCCGGATTTAGCCACATATGACCATTGTCTATTCCCTAACTTGAAGAAACGCCTTCGTGGAAGGCATTATCATTATCCATCTTCAGAAGCAGTGGTGAAGGCTGCGGAGGTGATTTTGAAGGATCTCCTAAAATGATTTCCAGCATGTCTTTGAAGACTGGAAGAAACGCTGGGGCAAGTGCATCGCATTCAGGGGAGACTATTTTGAGAAGGGCCATCAAAATTATGGGGATGAGTAAAGTTACATTGTCAAAAGAAATTGTGATCATTCTTTATTGAACAGGCCTTGTACAATGGCATAACATACCCGTACGTTTGCTGAACTTTTTGGATACGTAGGTGATGTGGTCCCACTACGCCAGTTTTTCATCACGCAAAAAGCCTAGGTGTCGGATATATGTTTGCCATTGGACTTCATCACCGGCTAGACGAATAGGTGGAAGGTCATCTAGCTACCTTCTCTACGCCTTCTAGAGGTGGCTTGGATCTTCTGAGGGTGGATGCGCAAGCGCCATCGTTTGAACCAGGTGGTGAAGAGGTATGTCTAGCTGACTTGGAGCTTACAGCTTTATCGTCACAAAAAGTTACAGTGAGCAGCGAGACAAAGAAGGTAGGGTGATGTAGAGAAGGAAGAGAGTGGGTCCCAGGACGCTACTTTGAGGAACACCAGCTCTAATATGACAAGGTGAGGATAATATGCCGTCATGGGAGACAGAAGGATCTGTTGAGGAGATAGGAGTATGAGATGGATGAAGTATGTAGGGGTGTTGTAGTGGATGCTTTACCATCGTACCGTGGCTAGGTGGGTGAATACATTTCGTAGAGGAAGGGAAGATGTTCTTCAAGAACGTGGAGCTGACGGACCACAATCAGCAAGTGATGATGTGCATGTGAGTACTGTTAGAGCACTGCTGCAAGAGCATCGTTGTTGGACTTGCATTGAACTAGCAAGGGAAGTTGGAGGAGCTCCTGGTATACGATTCTCCACATACTTAAGAAGAAGTTAAAGATGCAGAAAAAATTTGCTCGATGCGTTCCACAGAATCTTACAAAGTATGTGGGAGAGGAGCATTGGAGCATACTCCATACTCCCCAGATATGAGCCAATGTGATTTCTATCTTTTTGCAAAAATGAAATTACCCTTAGAGGAGTTCGCATTAAAACCAGATAGGCAATTATAGCAGCAGTAGTGCGGTGTGTTGGAATATTAGGACAACAAGACGCTGAGGATTGTATCCGTCGGTTCCCTAATGTGTGAAGTCGTGTTCTTCATCTTAGAGATTACTTATATGCAGTGCAATAATGTAACTGCTCCAAAAATGTTTTGCTTGTTGTTAATTCAAATGTTGTCACCAATTACTGAATGACCTAAGTATTAAAAATATAAGAATGAAAGAAAATATTCAAAAAATCAAACGGAAATATAGCATTAAATATGTTTAAATGCCAGAATGCATACTTCTCATTTTATTTAGGTTGATCGAAAACATGCAGAGGTGTGATTTTGTTTTCTCATTCCGTTTCAAATCCCAAAGAGCCCACTGTTTTGAGATTCGAAAACATCGTGTCTTTGTGGGTTCGTGAAATTAGAAGTCTAATTTGCAGAAATTAAAGATGCTCTTCATTTCAAGTAAAAAGATGTTTTTTACAACCATTTGTAGCAGCAGAATGAAGTAACATACACAAAAGCAACCTTAAAGATCGTCTGCCACAATTTCACAAATAAAAGCATTCACTTTGAAATCACTTCACGGCTACACGCACACGATTCACAAGTCCATAGACAACTGACTAGCAGCTCCACTGCACCACTCAGCTGTCCGACTAGCTGCGGCGCTTTTATAACCGAAGCATCGTTTCTCAAAAGTTGTCGAAGCTTCACGGCCATTCACGACGGCTGGCGAAGGAGAGGTAACTGTCCAGACATCTCTCTGGCTCTTTCTCTCTCAGCAAGGAACAAGCGCTCATCTGCTCCGTAGGGGTGACTTTGGCGCTATCTGTCCCTTTCGCACGTGCCGGCCGCTGCCCAACAATGCCTGGGAACACTATAACAAGTTAGCCGAAAATTCGCTGATTGCAAAATTAAGCTAGTAGATGTAAAGCACACTCACGGGTGTTTTAGGAATATAGGTGTTAGATTCTCAGACGAAAGTTCCCTAAATATATTATAATTTACTTCCATCTGGTATAATTACCGGTGAATAAATGATATTCAATATCATAATGTTAAATAAACTCTAGAATGTGATTATTATTTCTCCAATAAAACTGAACTGAACGAAAATGTTCAGTTCTGAGAACCGTCTTCCGACGATATCAAGGCCAAGTGACAGGCATTATTGTCTCTTGCATTACTTAATCGCAGGATGCCATCTCACTTTCTATTCAAATCAAATTAATTACTCCTACAGACCTTCAGCCTTAAATCTCAATTGTAAAATTATATTTGCATCAACATTTTCGAAATGAGTTCTCTATTTCATTGCATCGACAATATTTAGCAATTAAAATGCATTCTATTGCGTAATTTAGCTCCTCATTAATGCCTTTTTGTTTTGTGTATTCTGCACTTCCTAATACCTCTTTTTCTTGTTTAAAAATTATCTTTGTTCTTATAGTGTTAGTTTCTACGAGTATGCAATTAACAAAACAATTATCTTTAAGGGATAATAACCTGCTTGTTTTTCTTTCAAAGCAGATTAACAAATTCGAATAGAGTGGCTGATGAAATAAAACCAACAAACCTGGGATTGCGTGAGACGAGATTCCGAAGGCAGCTAAAAAGTTTCAGTTTACATGTGCAGCTTTTTTCTGCACGAAATGGGACGGTAAATGACTTGAATAACATAAAGCAGTTCTAGATTTCTGTTGCTTGTTTGATACAGGAATAGAAGACAAATGTTAATTCCACTAGAACAAACTGCGGGAGGAACAGAAGAAAATTATATGATGTAATTTTATAACTGATAATCAGGAAATGAAGCCGTTTATGGTTGTGGTATCATGCCATGAATATCACACTGTTCTCCCCACCTATGCATCTATGTAAGGCAAAACAAAAGTACATTGGTGGGCTTGTTTTCTAAAGCTTGTCACTCATTTATACTCATCATTCGCTCAATTTGAATCATAATCCACCTGGAATTTTCTGAAGCCACAGACCCTGCACGGTAGTTGCACAGAAAGGAAGTCGAATTTTGGTTAAACTTGAAATGAAATATGTTACTCATAGGTTTTATGTCCTTAGTTTCTTGTAATTACATAATGATCCATGTTTCACGACTTATGTGGATGTTAACTATTGCAGTGCTCCCTAACTAAAGCTTTACAAGTTTCAGTTTATAAAGAACACTTCTCCATGTTAAGTACATATTGTGACAAAAAAAAAAAAAAAAAAAAAAAAAAAAAACCAAGGCGAAAGTTCGTAGTAATCTGTTTTGTTTTCACCAAAATCTTTAGTAATGCTAACATAGAACCACCATCTCTTTTACACAGGTATACAGCTTCAACACGTCTGTCTAATATTTCGTAATATCTCTTCAGCACACATCTGCTTGCACTGCTAATATTTTTTTTTCTGACGAACACATTGGTTCGGCTGCAGGCTAATTGTAAACACAACTCCAATTTTCGCTTGTAAGCTGCTTTACTGCCTTTTCCACTGCGCGCCGACTCCTCACCATGGAGCCGTCGATTCAGTTGAAGCTCGGAACACATAAAAACACTCCACTGACGCGACCCCCCCTCCACAGTAACATCATGTTTGCCAAATATAACTGTGATTTTAAAATGTGATATAATTTTAGATTACTTTCTGTAATGTTTATCATTAATTCATTAAGGCGAATTAAAATATTTCACTCTCATGACTTTCTTTCCACACCCTTCTTTATTTGCATATTAATCTTTTATCATTTGCTCTACAACGTGTTGATGTAGGTGAGGAAAGTATTGAATTGCACCAAAAGCTCAATGTAGAAATTTCATTGGAAATTATATTTTGAGGTTTCCTGAAGCTATAAAAGTGTTTAAAAAAGGGCCCACATCTGACTTCCCTGTGAACGTAACACAATAAATAAGTCACTAAATTTCCATAGATGGTATTTAATTTAAGCATCTTCCAAACATGAGACATGGAACGTTTAGAGAAATTCTCCTACCACAAACTAAGCATCAAACGGAAACTTTTTAAAAATTTTAATTTATTTTTAGAAAAAGGGATTTATTTAATATTACGATACCAAAGACATATTTAAGATACTTCCCTGTCAAATGAAATATAAATTTGTAAATATTCTTCATTCTGAATGACTTCAGTGTAAGTGGTAAACAGTAAGATATAGACAAAGGATGTGAATCTTGTTAATGCACAAAATTTGTCCAATAAATGTTTCTATGGAGGTATTTTGAAATATTATTTCTTAGCTTGAGTTTTCAAATAGAACGCTTTTCCAAATTTCAAAGCACCTGCATAACCATCGGTTCTTATGACGTTTTACTATGACTTAAAGTTGAATGTACACTTTAATCTTGTTCTGCGTACAAGGAAGTTGCACATTTACAAATGTTTATTTAAAAGGAGGGGCTAGAACAACAGTTTTTGGGAAGAGCAGTTTGTACAAGGGTGAGTGGAAAAAAAGTATGTGAGCTAAAACGCCAGAATCAGTTGCTTAGTGCTGCTTCTGTTCCGCCGGTAACAGCTAATAAATTTAACAACGTGTATTCAAATTTTAAATATTTTTTTTTGTCCAAAGAATAATGAAAAGTCCAAGTTATTTCACTTTCAGATTTCATTTGCGTTAATTAGTGACCAAAACCTCAAGGACCGGTCTGTGAGAGATCCCCCGAGACCGGTCATTAACATCCTCGTGTTCTAAACAGCTCGTTATTCTGCCAGTGGCGCTCTCCGGGAAACTCGGAACTTAAAGACTCATCGGAATATCAGTGACCTTTCGAGGATTTAGTTACTTTTTTGTAGCAGAACTGTTCCCAGTGCAGTGAAACGCAAACCTTGAGCTTTAGTATTAATACTTTGCGAAAAGGATACACTATTCTAAAGCAGTTGTTAAATTATTTAAAAAAATACCTTAAGATTATTTATTTTAAAATTAAATCGCAAAGAATAACGAATTGTGGCTTAGTAGTTAGAAACCTCTATAACCTATGACCTCTATTTGAATATTCGAATCAAAACTAACCGCAAATATTAATATATAAAAAATTTATTTGTCTCAAACTGACTGCTGATGAATATAAATATTATACTTTTGGGGATGTTTATCTATTTCTAAACCAGTAATATAATATTATACTAAATTCATTCAAAATTCCAATAAGTATATTATTAGCCATGGAAATTGTTCAGATATGTGCTTTTCAATGAAAATCCTAAGATAATTTTTCAGAAAGTGAAAAGGGTAGAAACATTTTTCCATGTAAGGGGGATCACAAATAAGGTTTTCTTTTATATTCGGTCGGATCTTTAAAAGCCTATGAACAACAAATTTTATACTGATCGATTTTTTCGTTTACCTTTTTGAGTTATGCTGTTCATAGATACTGTTTATGAAAATAGTGTTAGGCTTGCATTAGTTTATTTTTAACCTCTTTTTGACTAGTTCGGTATAATTGCTGTCTATTCTTCAGCAGACTATTAATTGAAAACTTTATTCTTCTATCCACTATCTATTAGTATTTATAAACATTGTGGACATTTTTTTATTACTTATTTTGTTGTAGATACAATGGGGATATATATTAAGGATCTACGTAGGGTAGTTATCACAGACCTCCCTCTCAACCAGGGAGTTACCAAGCTGTCCCTGAAGGACGCCCGGCGCCTCCAAGTCTCTTTCCATAAAATAAATAAATAAATGTGAGGATCTACTCCCATTAGTCCTGAACCCGTAGGACCAGAACCCGGGCCTCTCGGGTATATTTACCGTAGGACAGTACCTATTTTATAAACTGCCCCCTCCCCCGCTGAACACGGCAGACGTGACGGAAGTGGATACGTCACTTATGCGCCGGTCCTTAATGAACCAGCTACCAAAAGAAAAAAAGAAACCTTGGTAGGGCCGCCGGTGATCTAGCACACCAGCTACTAGCTCTGCAGGCTAGCACCCGGGACATATGAGGCAACCCTCTACCCCCTCTGGGCGGCCAAAGCCTGGCCGGAGGTACCCAATTTCCCGTGGGTGGCGGAAACACACTGCCCCTCGAGTCCAACCCAATCTGAACAGCTCCCAGAAGGAGGGGCTCGAATGTTCGGCCCGAGGTTCCTCTAGTAACGTCAGAGGTACCACGAGTGCTAAGGCTCTTTCCATAGGACAAGACCTAGAAATTAACAAGGCTCCCCCCTCCGAAAACACAAGACGGGTAAAAGTGGATACGCCATTTGCGCGCGCCAACCCCAAAGGGGAAGGCTACCGAACAACATTGGTAGGGCCGCCTGGTGTTCTAGCACACCTTCTACTTGCTCTGCAGGCTAGTAACCAGGACTTACGAGGCAACTCTCTACCCCCTCCGGCGACCGAAACTTGGCCGGAGGTACCCGACTTCCCGCGGGTGTCGGGAATACACTGCCCCTCGAGTCCAATCCAATCAGAACAAACCTCTCCGACGGGAGGGGCTCGGCACTCCGGCTGAGGTTCCTTTAGTAACTTCAGAGGTATCACGAGGGTCCGCAGCACTTGCACCACAGCACTCCCCCCCTATGGAGATACCATTAGGATAGGTAACCACTGCATGCTTAAGCAGTAGCCAAAACGTTTAAAAGCTAGCCGCTATGTGATGCTTGAAATTCCGTTCTTTCTGTACGGCCAGGACCTAACAAACGAATAAGCATTGCCTATCTATTAGGTAAGCGTGGGAGAATCCTTTCATATTCTGAAAACCTTTCACAAAATCCCTATTTGTCATGTAAATATGTAAGCTTTTACCTTATATTGAAGCACGTCCCTTCTAAATTATCGTAAATGCTAAGTTTTTCAAAGAAGAATTCTCTTATACTTCCGGTTTCATTTTTATTCAGAGCGGAAACTATTCCTAATAGCCCGCAAATGGAGAATGAATAAGATTGGGATAGCGGAGAAAACGGAATGGAAATAAACACAGTGGAGCATTCAATTTCAGTACATAATGTAATCATGAGAAGAAAATAACATATTACTACACTTATATATTCATATATTTATGCACCTGCATTTTATTTTCGTAGAAACAGAATTATATCACATACACATACGACTTGCAAGGTCATCGACCACAAACAAAGTACACTTTTACAGCTGTTCACGCGCACGCGACCAATTACTGACTCTCGTGGGCGGTGGCTTCCTTTTTATAGATTACTCACTCTCCGGAATGTTCTCAGACAATCAAGATGGCGCTAGAACAAGTCGAACTCTCGAGATATCCGTCTCCTTCACCCAACCGCTTCGCCGAGCTTTTATCTACGCAGTGCACTGGCCGTCTCTTTGAATGCCTCGGCCGCGCTGCCTAGTCGCAATAATTGCATGTAAGAAAGTCTGTATTTTCTTACTGTACAAGTTTCTGGAGTAATTTCAATTCACATTCAGCATAGGTATATGTTAAATTAACTTAAAAAATAACAAAACGCCAGAAATGGGGCAATTTCATACTTCCTATCTGGAAAAGGAGCTCGATTTCTCGCTTAGAATGAAGAAAAACAACGAATTACACACTTTACTGTTTCAGATAGTTAACTTCTTCGCCCACAAAGGTCGTTACAACACAACAGTACACTACCGTCCTCTAGGGCGTAAATTCTGAAAAGCGTATCAGAGTCGCCTGCCAATTCGAGCCACCCGTGCTTCTCGTATGAAAATGGAAGTACTTGAATATGCAAATCAGTAAAAAGGAATAGATCGGAAATGTTTATTTCTTAAAAAATAATGATACTTAGCATAAATTGCTCGCCTCGTTAGCGTAGATGGTAGCATGTCTGCGTCACGTTCAAGAGGTCCCGAATTCGAATCTCGGTTAGGCTGAGTTGCTGGATAAGGCTTTTTTTCTGAGGTTTTCCCTTATCCTGAAAGACGAATGTCTCTATGTACCCTGGGCGAATTCGAGCACCATTTAACCCATTCCACTCATCGTCCAATATGACTTAACGTTAGAGGACGTTTGCAGTAGGACTTTTGTGCAGTAATATTTTGTCTCTCTATTACGATTTTCAAGTTATGTAAAAGTATTTATGAAAGAGTAAGATATTATTTCAATTTGCAATTAAATTATTTTTAACATATGGGAATATAATTGAAATTCCTGCGTCAATTTTTGAGAAAATAAAATGTTTATACATATTGAAGGAGTCTTATAATAGATATCTGCTGTGAAATCTCGTTATGGACGTTATGGAAATGTCGGGAAGCATAACATTTCCTCTCATTGACGTAATTACATATTACAGAATCTGAATAAGTTATATATGATGCAAAAACCTTATTAAGATGAGATAGCAACCTGCATCTGTTTATGCACTTTCCTAGGTAAGCAAAATTAATAAAGTACATGCTCTCTGCAGGTGATTCTTGGCTTCTGCTAGATTCATCTTTAGAATGCGGCTTGATCATCGTAATCATCATCATCATCATCATCATCATCATCATGCAATGAACATAATTTATTCTTTGGGGAACATTTTAATGAATAAGGCTGTGATACCGAAATAAAGGGATGCAATAAGTAAACCATAGTACTGGATTTCAAAGAATTTGTGTATCTTTGTTACAAAACGTGCAGGCAGGTGCACTGAGTTGAATGGTAATTGAGCTGAATCGTGTAACAAAAGACACTGGAGAAACAGAATTCTAAGGGATAGCACTTGACTTTGTTTGAAAAGGGACCCTTAATAATGACATAACCGAGACTAATAATCACAATGGACAAAATAGTCACGAAGGATTTTTGGTTGAATAAAGGGCTTCGAGAAAGTGAAAGTTACACACCCACGCACAGCTGTGTATAGTGAGAGGACAGACGTTCCGCGGCTGGCGGCCAAGTAAGTAGTTTTCTGTCTTGGTCGAAGGCAGATTACAACCGGAGGGAAGATCTGTCGGTTCATACGTAACGAATTAAGTATTATCGAGTAATAAGCGTTCCACCTTCAGTCACTCTAAACAGTGATATATTGGCAACCCTTGGTCGGCAACTTTGAGTTTGATGTGATGATAAAAAGAAGCAGTCATTAAATCAGTTTGAAACGGCCATTTCAGTGTCACTGGAAACATCCTTACTCATACATACTCACGCATACCCTGAGAGACACCTCATTGCTCAACCATGAGCTACCCATATTATTCGTTACAAACTGTAGCGTCAACTTGGGACTGTGTGCCACCCATTTTATTGCTTCAGCTTGATCGGAAATAATAGGAGCATGTTGCTTTGCTATTTTTCCAAAATATAAGATTCATGCAAGGTTGGTATGGACTGCAGTGGACTGTAACTTACTGAATGTACAGTGCGGTACATGGTAATTTTTCGATGCTGATGGTATCTCTTGGTGTGTTTCTTTATATAATGTTGGCATTATCGTTTCACCATTCGTGATATACACCAGTCCTGGAGGTGGAAATCTCTTATTCGTTTACGTCAAAGTTCAACAACACAAGTAGTGACCGATGAACAAGACGCGTAGTTGAGGTGCTTAGAGCAAGGGGAGGGGTAAGGAGGAATTTGAACTTAGTGGAGCGATTGTCAACGTCACCTCCTTGCTCAGTCCATCACTCATTTGTTTGATGTCATAACACGAGAAACTGGGTTAAGGACAAGGAATAGGTTATAAGGAATGTGGTTCCTGGATTAATTAATAAACGATTGTCTTTGTGTTTTTCCGTTATGTTTGTCTAGGTAACGAAAATATGCTTTAGTGTGCTCGGTATATTTTGTGTAGATAGAGCTTAAGTTACAGCTTTAAGCTATTTGGTAATGAAATGAGATGACTTGAAATTAGTATATGCAATGTAGAGCCCAAACTAATACACATAATAAAACAGACAAATGTGTCCCATCCCTCATTCCCTTCCCAAGAAAACTGCACAACCCTGAGTAGGTTCATTATTCGAAAAGGATGAGCAATCTACACCTTTCCTGAATAACCTGTGATAAAATAATCAAAGTCCGATGAGACGCACTCTGAATTATATTTTTCAGTGTAGCGTAAGCTATCTGGGCTCCTGGTTCACCTCCGCCATAGCGAAACAACGAGCAGGCGCACGCCTTCCTATCGCTGACAGGGTTTTGAACTGGGGACGTGGTGCCATTCACCTAACAACCTGAACAGCTGTTCCATAATTCGGAAAGTTTCCATGCACCGGATTGTACCTTATGACACACTGCATTCTGATTAGCTATTTTTGAGCTTTAAAATATAAATAATTTCATCCATGGTATCTAGGAATATTTTAAATATGTGAGAGCCTTAAGTGTCTTCTTTCCTGGTTTCTGATTATGAGGCATTGGCAAAAGGTTTAGTTTCACCAAGGTTTTGTGGTTGATAATGTCACTCTAGAAGAAGTATTATTGCACCAGCTTCCTTTTCATACTATAGAGTTCCGTAGTGACATATTTTTAAAATGACAGAAGTATAACTTCAAATCTTACGGACTTACAGACTTTGACAATGAGGATATGAAGGACACTTTTTGAGAGAACATGCACCAAAAGAAGGCATGGGCGCCACACGTCAGGTGCTACTTTGCACTGCGTGAGCCCACTTCCTCTCAACCCACAATCCCCCTGGGTCTCTGTCATTAACTCTACGTGATTGCTTGTCTGTGTATATAACCCATTGATTACTACCTCCCTTACCCCTTCACCGAAGGTTTCCACTCTTCTTCTATTACTGGCATAAATATACGGGTTCTAGGAGACTCTAAAATGGGGCTTGAAGCTCCCGCACCTTGTAGTTTTGTATCGCCTCGCCAAGTACATTATTAAATCTGTATTTGCATACCCGTTAGCTAGCGATTGCTACCTTAGACTAGCTTCAACAACAGCCTTATATTGATATGCTGACCTAAAAGAAATAGCTGCTTATCTTCTGTTATAATTAACCTAACTAATAATGAATAGTGGTTAAAGGTGCAATTGTTAGGTATATACATGTTTGAATTAATTAAAGTTCTCCTAGAAAGCACTTGAACCATCTCGCTATGACCTAATGCAATGCATACAGTAATATTGTTTTAGCTGTTTTAGGACTTAGTATTTAAAAATTCCGAACATTAAACTTAACACTATATCTTTAACAATCATTAATTATCGGTGGCATGTACGCTCGTAGCATGTCTGAGAGCATTGCATTACCTTTCTGGATGTCCCAGATATTTGTGGTGCTTGGAAGCGCATATATTGTAATAATTGCACCTCCAGCGACATTTCTTCAGGGAGATTATATTGGCCATCATGAATTTTACCGTATGTTGTGCAGAAAAAAGACAGATCTGTACAGATATTTCTGCCTCAACAGTAGAATTGTTGTTTTCTGCAACAAGAGCGGTTATTATTACTTGATGATAGCATAATACCATGTCAGCCTTAATCCATGTGAAATTTACATATCTGTCGGCATAAAATTAGGAAAGGTACTTTTAATGATAAGTGGTGAGCTGCAACCTTTAAACTTATTTTGCAGTTTCGATAAGTTATGTACTGTCTTTAACGCAATGTTACCACGGGGAACCTCGGGCCGAACATTCAAACCCCTCCCTGATTGGGAGTTATACGGATTGGGTTGGACTCGGGGGAGCAGTATTTCCCGATACCCATGGGAGATTGGGTACCTACGGCCAGGCTCAGGCCGACCGGAGGGGCAGACGGTTGCCTAATAATTTCCCCACTTCAACCCTGTAATGGGAGGGGGATCAAAGTTATTAAGGTATCACCCAAATGAAAACACTAGCGAGCGACATACTGTCTTTCGGTATTAGATGGGAGTCACGACTCCTTTAGACCCTCGAAATGTACTGTCTTTAATATCGTACTAGTCACTGCACCATATTTTGCTGATATATAGCTGCTCCAATACTCCCCACTTAGGGGCATGTATGACAATAGATAGGTTGTTACGAATAAGACAATTCGTGGAGCTAAATGATTTCTTCCTAATATATACTTTTTAAATGGTTTCTTTAATTCTTTAAACAATGTCTGTCCTGAACTCCTGGATGTCTTAACTAGAACAAGAGAACGCCGGAACAAGTTTTCTGCTTAAATACTATGATGATTATGGTAGTGTCACATTGGTAAATGCAAAGATGTTTTGTATAGGAAGACTCCAAGCGGGCAAATTAGCCCGCATCACGTGGAAACTGGAGCAGGGAAATCGCCTAGCCTAGTTTCCTATTGCTTGGTGAAATGGGGTGGCACACCTTCAATGACTATCGGTGACCGAAAATGTCATGAGGCCGTGGCGGAACTGTGTTTTTACTATACAAAATATTATATGATACTGTAATTCGATAGGATTACAGTTGTGGAATGATCTATCGCTCCCGGCTGGATTATATAAAGGATGGTGCATGGACGAGAGGTAGTAGTTGGTGCTTCGAACTGATTGCGGCTCCGTGGAGGAGGAGTCGGCAGACGGAGGATCGGTGCAGGAAGCGCAGTTCCGCAGTAAAGAATTTATGTATGAATTTCGGATTTGTGTTCAGAATCGTAGTGTAGCTCCGCGTAAGAAGTGAAGTTTTTGTGTATGTCAACGATTATCAGCATAAAGGGTGTGTGATGAAGAGACAGAAAAAGACATTTTAGAGACATGTCGAAGTGTTGTATTTGTGCAAAAGAGAGGTGTAGCATTGGACTAACGAATTTGATGAAAATAAACAGGTTTGAGGTAAATTATATTGTCTTTGTCACAAGAGTTCTAAAGTCCATGCTGAGTGGATTCAAGCAGCACTTCACCAAATGTGAAAGCGGAGCATTTTATTTATTTCGTTATATACTTCAAGATTTACATCCTCAACAATACGCAATGTCTTCAGTTTATAGCTCTTCAATCCATTTTCTTGCAACTTCTGCTCGTCTATGGAGGTTAAGAGCTACCTGGCAGAGCAGATGCCCAGGGTGTCGTGTAAGCCAAGGTAGCAACAAGGTAAAGACAAATAAATGGAGTCAAAATTTGTAAATTCTAAAATGTTGGAATATGCACAAAAGAAATCTAATCTAATCTATTGGAGCACAATGTGCTAAATATATCTAAAAAAGTACTTCAGTTAAGCTTGATTATACGGTATTAATATTGCTCCAAGGAAACATTTTGCCTGTTTTAAAGTGGAAATGGATTGCGAAAATTGAAATTCATATACACTAGTAATTGCAGTACCTGTTTGTAGAGGCAGTATTGGATTTCATCCAAAATGCTCATAACGGATTTCGCCTTAATAGATAGTATTATAGGGATCTTCTGAATGCGTAAAATATTTGACTACTTCTTCAGCTTTCTGACTCCCGCTATTACCAATAAGAAATGTGCAACACAACAATTTCTGCAAACTTTTATGAGATTGAAGTTAAGATATAAAGAACTGTATAAAAGATATAACAACGAGGGCTAGAAAGTCTCTGAGTAAAACAAACCAGATCTGTGTTTTACTTTTCAGCTAATGTAGAGGTAATAAGGTGATTCAATATCTACAACAAGGATATACCAGCACCTCTTTGAACATGGTCACGTTTTGTTGATGACTGTAACACATGCATGTTTAAGGCATACACAGACATGTTCCGCCAGGCGCGTGCGCGTGTGATACCTCCTACTCCACCTCCTCATCTTCGTGCCCTCCACCCTCCATCTACAATTCGGGAATAATAGCTCTGGCAATAATTACCTCCTCATCACTTTTTATTTCCCGCTATTCTTTTTTTTTCTCTTTCTTCTTTGGGAGGAATTGTCGCAACTGAATGAGAAAGAAACACGTCATCCATCAGAATGTTATAACTCTTCGTTTTGACACTGTCGTCGTCTTTGGGTGTAGAATACAATGGCAGGAGTGGTTCGCCCAGGTCGAGGCGGTAAACACAGTCGCCTTTTTCTGTGCGCTATGTCAGTTAAACATTCGAACAAGTCTTAAACAGAAACGGAACTTGTGTTGAGCATACACAATTGCAAGGAGTTCTGCTAGGATTGAAGAATTATTTTAATGCATCAACAGAAATTTAACAACTGTGTAGAAAAATCAGAACTATTTAATATGCCCAACAGTTATATGTTTTAATTTTAATGCTTAGTTGGCTCTCGTTTAATTCATGAATCTGGTAAACCTCCAAGGTAATCGTAATTATTCCGCTGTATTGAAAAAGTAATTTCCATTGCTTTAAGCAGATTTAAATGTTTAGGTAACCCGGCATGTTGGGGTGCATTTGCTCTTTGAGGTTTCATGGCGTAAACTTTGAAAAATTTCTGACCAAATAAAGATACAGGACAATTTTTCAGACGTTATTTTTATTTTTCAACTCTACAATCTTCTCCCAGGATGCTCCCATCTCTGTAACCCGTCCAAAAACTACTGGACGTTTTTCTCTGCAAAATAATTGTTCACGAAGGTGATTGCCTCTTCATTTGACGAAAATCTCTGTCGTCCGAGCCCAATTTTCAAATGAGGGAACAAAAAGAAGTCGCTTGGGTCTGCATCTAGTGAGTAGGTGGATGGTCAAACAGTTCAATCCATAATTCGTGGATTTTCGCCGTTGCAACCACTGAGATGTGAGACGGTGAGTTGCTTTGGTGAAACGGGCTTTTCTTTTTCTACAAATATGGCCACTTTCCCGCAAGTTATGCCTTCGGCGTTTCAAGTAATGCGTACTATACTCCTGTAATAGTTTTTTTTCTTTTTGAAGATAATCGATTAAAATAACTGCATGGCTAAGCCAAAAAATAGTTGCCATCACTTTCCAGCCGAAAAAGCAACAGTTTTTACGTTTTTTGGAGGCGGTTGCAGTCCACTGTTTGGACTGTATTTTTGTTTCGGATACGTATATCCAAGTTTCATCTATAGTAATCAATCGGTGCCAAAACTCGGATTTATTGCACCTAAACTGCGCCAACAGAGCGTTGGAAATGTTCAATCGAACACGTTTTTGGTCTAACGTGAACAAATGCGGTATCCAACGTGAGGAAAGCTTTCTCATGTCTAAATGTTGATTTAATATGATAAACTCTTTCTGCTCATAGCTTCTGCTATCTCTCTCACTTTAATTCACGGTTGTCTAGCACCATTTGGTGACCTTCGGTGAAGTTTTCGTCGGTAGTTGCAGTTTTTGGACGTCCCAGGCGCTCATCGTCGCCCGAGCTCTTACGGCCACGTTTAAATTCAGCTGCACAAAATTTCACTGTGGTAAATGATAATGCAGAGTCCTCATACACAGAATCCAACTCATCTTTGATTTGTGTAGGCTTATTGCCTTTCAAAAACAAATATTTAATGAGAGCTCGATACTAGACTTTGTCCATTTTCATAAAAGCACTCACATAAACTCACTGAAACGACTGCTACAAAACAACTGAGCATCCAAAATGGCTGAAACGTTGGTGAGTAACTGGCAACAGATGAACATCGAAATACACTAGCATTTATTTACGAGTGCTATCATCTTCAGGGTGAGGTCGGAGACTTTTCAGACCACCCTCGTATGTGTTCCTCTTTTGGTAAAGTTATGAGTTCCAAAGTTGTGCACATTCTTTGTTTTCTCAGTAAGAATATAAACAAATTACAGTATTAGCCGTTTTGTCCTACTTATTAAACCCATAGATGTTCAAAATGTGCCCTTTTGTCATAGAGGACCTTCAGAACGGCGTTGTCTATGCGACAATTTATATGTCGCTAATTCCTAGAAACTTCATTCATCGAAACGGCACTTTCAGCCCATCCTGCACCCTACTATCGATTTCAAACTTGTCGTGTGATTGTTTAATATTGTTGGTGTTCATCTATAAATTCCAGAAATCGCTGAAGCTCAGCAGTACTTTCTACATTCGAATACATTTTATTGCCCACTTACACTCATCGAATGCTCCCCCTTTCTTGTGAATAGAACTGATATTTATGCTCTCCATTGCCTCTTGAACCATAAACAGCAAATATTGTATCTTTGTCATTTCGCTGATGTGGAACTATGTTTCAAAGTGTATGTACATCAATCTGAGGTACACTGTAGATTCACTACAATCGGGACTTATAGGTAGTAATGTTAATTTTTAACAATCCTCTGTAAGCATTACATACTCTAATAACTAATATAATTAAACACAGAGCATTTTGGTGACAAATTACAGCAATGAAATGCTGGGATTTATTTTGACAAGTGTTAATTTTAGACTAAATTGATATAAGCAATGGCATTAAACAAAAAATGAAGACACCATATTTGCATCCTTCCCTCAGATATTTAATTGCAAAGCTGAGAAACCATGATTCAGGTCTAGCAGTGGAAAGAAAGAAACACAGGGAGAAAGGAAGAAAATTAATGAAGGGAGAGAGAAGAAGTGAAGGAAGATAAAGGTGTGAATTACTTATTTCTTATTCATGTAATTTAATTTTGATTACAACTATGGTGGGTTATTTCATCTATTGGAGGATTATAAATTGGCTGTAATATCAATAATGATATTTACGGTACAAAAGTTTAAAATTCTACTTATGGGTAATAGTACTTTATTTTACATTTTAATTGATAACGAGAAATAATTCAGTGCAATTTTGAATGATACACACGGCGTTCTGAAATTATTTATCTTCATCTTTTCTTTCTTCACTACTAACCGTTGAAGGCAACTGTCCTTCTGACTTTGCAAATTCTATTCCCATCGTCCTTTACATAAAAGCATATGATACTGTTCTCTCATATGGTTCTCTCACTTATTTTTACATAGAATTTACAAGTTATTCTTGGAAAATCCAAATCCTCTAGTGACAATTTCACTGTGGGGATGCAAGAGCGATACAAGAGAATAAAATAAGAGTGAGATATTTAAAAATAACATCTTTTTTTTGGCTTTTAGATTTCATAATCTATGACATCGTCATAAACAACTAAATGTGACGTGTTTAAAGTTTGACAGAAGAATTAAAAATTTTAAATCAACAAAACTGATATATTGGAGGTTCTCAATGTCATAAAGAGTAATTTAAAAGAAACTTTGTGTTTTGAAAATATCTACATTTTATTCTGTAGTAAGCCATTTTCTCTTTCCTAATGGTTTACCAGTACACAAAATTAATTCCGAATGAAGGGAATTTCAAGGCTATTCATTGAAATATTTATATACTTTTCTTATTTACGTATAAAACTGATCTACATGTATGCTATCTTAATTGAACTCATTGCAGACTCTTAAAAAGTAAGGTACAATACCTAGCTGAACTAAAGTTTATTTAAGTACTTAGGATTCTTGAGCGATACTTTGACTGGAGATCGATGCACAATTTTCGTCTTCCTTTTTTAGATTTAGAAAACACATAATGTCGGTGAAATCTCCATTTAGAATTTTTGTAATAGTTCCTGTACCTAGTAGAGGTATGTTACAGGACATATAAAACTTATGCCGGTGTAAATTTGTGCTCAAACGTAATATGCACGTCAAGGAAAATAAGGCAGCACCGAAAACTTTAATTTTGTATATATAAAAAATTATCATTTTCAAGACCATCATGAATACACCAGGAAAGCGATCCCTCCATTAACTTCCTATTCCTCTCCTCTGCCACTGTAAATAAATAGAGCACAGCAATTTATTCTTAGTAATTAATTTGTGTTGGTATATAATAGAATACAAAATCAGAGTTTTTAATGCAATATTGTCTTGTTTCAACTTAATTTCTGTATGATGAAACAGAACACGTACACCAAACTTCATATGCGTTTTAAATAACACGTATCCTGACTATGAGAATTGATATTGACCTTACAGCTGTCCTCTTCAGATGTATCTAGTTAGAAATCATACCCGACTGTTACTTCTAGTATGTATTGACGTCACGAGTAAACCATATTTACTGAGACAAAATTAGGACCGTCAGTTTTAATAGGAAAAATCCAATAGGAACTGCTAATTTTAATGTTTCTGTTTGCTTCTGAAGCTTTTTAATTATTCGCTCTACAATTTAAATTCTGGGAGCATTATGGATACCATGTGCCTTTTACGGATATAAATTCTGGTATCATATGTGCCAACTATATGAAGATTGAACTTGCCTTTCATTCTCCTTCAGTCATTCCAAGCCCACAAAGAAAATGGGATGTTACCTTCAATACTCACAAAAACCAACAGGATAAAAGTTAATAATTCACCTAAGATAACATACATCCCATTAATCATTTACTATATAACGCTCGTTTGTCACCCGGAAAACTTTCTAAGAAAAATGTCTCTCTTCCGCCTTGCCAGCTAATCCCACGCAGTCTCCCGTTAATGCTCGTGAGTCATTTGTTTGGCATTTAGTGACACCTTGTTGATTTAGAACCCTCCCAAATGTGTCAGGCCCACCATAACCTCTCTCTATTGAATGTCAGAACAGCAGACAAAAATTGAAGGTAATTATACAGTGTGAGTTAAAATTGTTCAACAGATGGTATTAATATGTAGAAATGAAGCATATTCCAAGTGTACATTACACCGATTCTTTGACATCAGCTTGTATTGTTTATACTTTAAATTTTATTCATCAGGTTGTTATTGGTTTTAGTGTCTGTTTATTTGAATTTGGTTGCACCAGGTTTGTGTTGTTTATATAGGTTATACTACAATTCGAACTGCAGGATATTTACAACCAAAAGGCACACCACCACATTATATCCGTCTGTTTCTTTGCAACTGACTACACATTTCCTAGTCAGTGTATTGGTCGTAGTGCACCACTACGCTGGTTTCCACAATCCACAGACTTGACACCATGTGATTTATAGCTATGAAGCAAAGCAAGGGGGTATAAATAGCAGAAAAGTGTGAGACATCAAATATCCTAATAATCACGTAAGAGCTCCAAATGATTGTTAACAAATGTTTTTACAGAGGCGCAAGCTGTTTAGGTAGCATAAATGGATGAGCGCGGGAGACGTAGTAAGAAGAAATAAGCACAGATATACGAAAGTCGAATGGGAGAAAACGTCAACTCTGGAAAACAGCAATAAGGGAACTGCTGCAAAGTGCAGAGCTGTAAAAGTAAAGGCATGAATTGAGATTGTTCCAGCAGGACCTGTACAACACAGTACTTAGCTAAAGGTTGTTTGGGACTGTGAACGATTCCAAACCAGCACGGGCGCAAATAACGATAAAAGGCAATCGGAGATTACATATTAAAATAAATTTAACACAGAAGTCTCCATGTACGTCTGTTCACCAGCTCATGATCTGTGGCGGAAATGAATTCAGTAGTTCAATAAGTGATGCTAGCTACATCGTGATCCCTTTGTAGTCACTTTCTACTTTGGGCTGCATTACATTAGTATGCCTTCTCACTAAATTAAGCGAAGAATTTATTAAATAATTGCTGAAGTTAAATTTCAATTGAGGAAATGAATAATCTATGCTTAATTTCAAAGCAACATGGCATTGAATGAGTGGGTGAGGTTTTCCACTGATATAGATATAATATTCTATATTCTCTGTAAGTTTGTAAACGTAGGGCTATTTTATTTCAATACAAGCGATGATATAGCAGGTTTTTTATGCATCACTTCAACGTATTTCCCGAAATTTGCACTTATATTGTGGACCAAACTGTTACTATGGAAAAAGATGACACATATGTCAGACAACTGAACGGTGCTAAGGAAAGCAAAAGTGTTTCCGCTTTAAATGCCTTATTAAGTTTCTTGTTTCTTTTCTCCCCACCTCCCAGTTCTTTTTGCTTTATTTTAATTAACTCCCAGTGGTTCTGATTTTCGCAAAGAAGTAGGTAAGTGTTGATCTGAACCTCTTTAATTTGAAATGTAGATACAATTTTCAATTTGTAGGATTTTCTAGAAGGATTTTGTCCATTTCTGCAGTGTGATAGGAACATTTCTACAAAATTTGGCGCTAGTTTCTCTCGTCTGCTTTTTAATGTTCATAAGACAGTTGTTGATTCCAGAGGTTCTACTTCCATTAATCCTGGAGCCGTAGGACCAAGACCCGGGCCTCTTACAACCAGGGAGTATCCGAGCTATCCCAAAGGGCGCCCGGCGTCATCCGTGAGGCTTTCCATAGGACAAGACCTGGGTTACTAACAAGCCCCCCCCCCATCTGGTCCAAGGACAACAGACGGGATGGAAGTGGATACGCCACTTACGCGCGCCAACACCAAAAGTTGAAGGCTCCCGATATGACTTCGGTGGGGCCGCCTGTTATCTAGCACACCATCTACTAGCTCTGCAGGCTAGTACCCGGGAATATTAATGCCTTCCCTCATCCCCGTCCGGAGACCTACCCGATCACCCACGGGTATCGGGAACCATTGCCCCCTCGAAACCAATCCAATCCGAACAACTCCCAGGGGGGAAGGGCTCGAATGTTCGGCCCGAGGTACCTCTAGTAACGTCAGAGGTACCACGAGTACTAAGGGTCCGCAGCGCCCGCACCACGGCAGCTGAAGGGGACGGATCCCCTCTCCTACGGGAAATGTTCATAAGACAGTCACATAGTTTTTCCGGCCTTGTACACGAGAAGAAAGTTTTTTCAAATTCCCTTTACAGTATCATTACGCTAATCAATATGTCCCCTATACCACTGTTGACATGCTAATTTCACCTTACTTAGCCAATATATACCAAATAATTGTACTCTTTCTGTAGTTTTTGCAAAAATTTACAAGCGAAAATTAAATATATTGGACATTAAAACTGAGTAAAATGAAATGTGTAGTGTTTAACGCCCGCTTTTAATACATACGGCACCGCAGGCGGTGACACTGGTGATACTTGAAAATAGGATGGAGCACCGGTGGAATGAGATGGCGGAGGAAACCGGAGGTCCCGGAGAAAACCCGCCCCAGCGGCGTGTTGTCCACCACAAATCTCACTTTGCGGTTGCCTGGGATCGAACCCGGGCCGCCTTGGTGAGAGCCAAGCGGTCTAACCACTGAGCCACGGCGCGGCCATTAAAACTGAGTAAATTACAGAGTAAAGAACATTGGTGCTAACTTTAAAACATTGTTACTGCAATACCAGAAGAAGAGGTGTTAATAAAAATTCAGATGAGGTTCAATCCTGGACAACAAGGTAGTGGGCAGACAGCAATCAGACCTTCAAACAGTTGACTGATGAATCCGTTATCCTGATATGTACTATAGCTAAATATGGATTCAAAGCATTTTGGGTGAATATTTAGCCATGATTAACAAAGAAGATTGGCTTTCACATATACGATACCGTCGACGCGACATGAATGATATGATGGTTGACCAATAAAGACAGAACGTGACAATTTTTGGCAACAAAAGTGCCAACTGAATTGTGGTTAAATTTATCGCGCGACATGGCGGCATTTATGGCAGAGAGAGAGAGAGAGAGAGAGAGAGAGAGAGAGAGAGAGAGAGAGAGAGAGAGAGAGAGAGAGAGAGAGAGAGAGAGAGAGAGAGAGAGAGAGAGAGAGAGAGAGAGAGAGAGAGAGAGAGAGAGAGAGAGAGAGAGCGTATGCTTGGGAGGATGAGCATGTGTGATAAATCGAGGAGAGAGAGAGCTTTCTGGTTAAAATCGCATAAAGCTACATGAAAATACATCCCTTTTCCGAAGAAAAAAGTATGCTGAGGTCTAAATTTCACGTTTTAATCTAAAATTCTTTAATCTAGTTCTGACCTTTTCTCCATTCGGAGGAACTTCGGTTAACTCCTAAACCAATTTTTCCTTAAAACCCCATACCTTCCCACAAATTCCCATAAAAGGCCCTACTTGCGATTAAACCTTTATCGGGTGGCCACGCAGCAAAAGTCTTCAGGCTCTATACAGCGTGCCAACATCCGACTGGTTTGGACAAGTTGTGAACACCTGATTTTGAATATCATTTTCAAGTAGCGATTCATTCATATCTCGGCACCTATATCGCTCCATTGTGAGTTTGACATTAGAGGATTTCATATACATATTTTGAGGAATAACTACAAAAATAAGTTCTGATAAACTCAAGATTTTTTGCGTGTGGGGGGTGGGTGGGTACCAACAAAGGCAAAACAGATAACCAATTAATTCAATTACAGATGAAGGGAACAAACCTTAAGCACTACATGGAAGAAGTATACGTAGAGAAAACCAGTAGTACAAAGACCTCAGTCCATCAAGTTCGTAGAGTCAGCACACTGGTAGCTACATCATGTTTACACTTGGGGGCCTTGACGCGCTGAATTATAATGCCTGCCCTCGCTAAACTACAGGTGATTCATTACGTGATAATTGGGTTTTAACTTAGCTTGGCGTGGTCGGCACTATCTCGTGAGCTGATCGAGGGATGCTGAAAATAAGGTACACCGCTCCACCGTGATTAATGGAGACGGATGCTTGCGTTCATATGGAGTAGCAAGGTACACGAGACTCGAAAAGTAAACCAAAAGTTGGCGCATGGCTAAGAATGCTGATCGATGATACAGCACAGCGCCTGCGTTCGTAGTCCTGACGCTTAGGGTCACTCAGACACCGGCGAGCTTAGGGGTTGGTTGTGAATTGCACAGGAGTCTGTGCCATTGTTTGATTGCATTACAAATACATTAGAACCTTATATTTTATCTTTGGTGTTTGAGTTCGAACGCTTGGCAAAACAAGAATTAAACTTTAAAAATCCTTAAATCACTGCCAAATTCTAAATTAATAAAATCCTATAACTATATTAAGACAATTAACCCTCTTTCAAATTAATAACATCAAAATGCGCCAGTTTTGTATATACTTTGTATTAATAATTGTTGAGGTTTTATATTCCTCTGGTTTCTTGTCCAAAACTTTCCTTAGAAGAACATAGCCATACAAGTTAATTGATGGAAATTATTAATTTCCTCATACTAGCCGTATAAAGGCTAAGGTATTGGATTTGCCATGGTCAAATTGGTAATGGTAGCTCAATGGTTAAGAACGACTGACGGAAACCAGTAGACCAGTGGTTCAAATTCCGGCCGTGTCATTGAATTTTTCATGTCGACTCTACCAATTCAATACCTTAGCCTGTATACGACTAGTGTGAAGAAATGAATAATTTCAATCAATTAACTTAAATAATAAGAGTTAAATGATGAAGCCTGGGATTCAAATACTTACGATAGTAATTCGCAACAAACGGTGTATCTCGGATGCGAGAGCCCCTAGTGGTTTTCCGGGGAAATATATGAGTCAATTGGAGAGCTTAATGTCATGACGTACGTTGGCCAAAGTAGCTCAATGGGTAAGAACGACTGGAAGGAAACCAGTAGTTCGTGGTTCAAATCCCGGCCGTGGCATTGAATTTTTCATGTCAACTTTATCAATTCAATAGCCATACAAGTATTTCTTTATAGACCAATCCAAATGGTTTAATTATATAATTTTTAATTCCATTTCTAGTTTCTAAATTTACAATTAATCAAATTAATTTATTACGTAGGTAATAGCATTAGAAATTAAGAAAATACGAACAAGTTAATGAAACTTTTAAAGCCGTCTACTTTCTGCAAATTTATTTGAAATATATATAACCTTGGCTTAACTACATAAAATATATTTAAAATTCAGATTAATGCATTTGAAATTTACAGTATATTATTCTTACGAATAATGACACCCTTTTTAACTTAAAATGCAAACAAATTAATTTTAAATAAGGATTTTAAAGGATTACAGCTTCAAATCTTCAAATTTATGGTAGTTGTGTTTTAAACATATAAACATATAAAGCATGTAATTCCTCTTTTAAACAAAAATTACGAAGGCAGTTCAGATTTAAAGTCATAATTAAAGTGCTTGTCTAAGACAGTTCAAAATTATCCCCATATTTCCTTCTGGAATTTTTAAGAACCTTTGCGAAAAATTTCAAACCAATAAGATCCATCATTGGAAACATTAGCAGCGATATCTAGGGACAGAAGCTTATCTAAACACGTGAAATTAGCTTATCAATTTTGTAATTCTTAACAAGAATTCAATTCTCTTTACATAACCGCCAGGGGGAAAAGCGAATGTTGACTTGTGCTGAAAAACCATAAATATTGGAATCTTTAAACCGTAAATAATATATTGAAAATTGTTAAACCTCACGTCTGTTTCTATTTAACCTTGTGGACTTTACGAAGTTATACTAAAACGAGCTTTAGGTTCATAGAACTTATACGTAATCATTTATATTTTCAAGGGAAGGCAAAACTACAACAAATCTTTAAAATTGTGATTCCTAACTTGGATCTTTCTTTTTTTCAATAATGCTGTTCACAAGCACAAAATAAACACCTTTTTATCAAAACGTGTTTTTGTTTTACTTTGAAATTAGGGAGTTTCAAAATATGTATTTCCGGTGAAATTTCGAGACCGAATTTTTAGTGAAATGCTCTTCTTTCTCTACTTGCTTTACGCAAGTACCAGAGATATATAAATTAAGCGTTTTTTATGTATATGACATAAGTTTTGAGATACTGACCTCCTCTTACAGATCCATAAATCCTCCGACGACACACCTGCCTATCTGGGCGGATTTCCTATAGGGTTTTCTACACATCAGCCTTCTAAAGAACGCCCTTCTTAGAAATTCTTCTCTAATGATCACTAAAAGGAAGTTTCAATTAATAATACCATAGGCTGTCACATATGTTCTTACTTCCGATCGAATTTATTTCGTAACTCTGAATCATACAAAACTCCGTAGTAGAGTTATGTATTTTCCAAAGATGCGAAACGAGGATCAATCAATAAAATTATGCTACTCCAAACTACTTTAGATGTAACATATTTCGTAATATTTGATATTAACACATATGACTAGACATTTTCCTTAAGACGTGATATCATTCAATTATTTACTTGCCAAATAGAATTTGTGTGGTCTGTGAAGGCCTGTTTATTCTGAATAACTTTTGTAAAACTGAGGAGTTAACCATTTTCGAGGTATTCAAAAACTTAAACCTCAACTGGTAAATTTGTATTTCTTCTGCCTTATTTATCTCTCGTTATAATGCAAAGTGTATCGAATTTCGGAGGCATCAAATGGCAATGTGGTTTTCAAAAGTGTAACTATAGCTTTACCTATTGCTCCCTTAAAGTACAAATTAAAATGATAGTGAAATAATATGGATCAACAGGAATATAAATAATTTAAGTGAATTTATATGAGGATTTTTCAATTCCACATGTTTTTTTTTTTTAATTTACATCCTCCAACGATAGGTCATATCGGACGATGAATGGAATGGATATAACGATGCTCATATGAGCCCAGGGTCCATAGAGCTCAGGTAACCAACAGTCGTCTTTCAGGATAAGGGAAAACTTCGAAAAAAACCCTTATCCAGGCAACTCACCCTGACCGAGATTCGAACGTGAGGCAGACATGCTACCATATACGCTACAGAGGCGGGCTAAATCCACAAGTTTTGAAGACTCTGAATGCATAAAAATGTTTCACAAAGCTATCTCTGTCTGTATGCGAACACCATTATTCATAAACAAAACATCTGTTACGTACTGAATTTCATTTATTTTCAATTTCTAAGATGGGGCTCGGTGACATTAAAGTCATCATCATCATCATCATCATCATCATGCCCGCCTCGATAGCGTAGATGGTATCGCGTCTGCCTCACGTTCAAGAGGTCCCGAGTTCGAATCTCGGTCAGGGTGAGTTACCTGGATAAGGCTTTTTCCAGGGTTTTCCCCTATCCTTCAAGAACAATGTCGGGTAACTCTCAGCTCCATGGACCATGGACACATTTGAGCATCATTTCACCCAAATCATTCACCGTTTGATATGACTTAACGTTGGAGGACCTAAATTAAAAAAAAACATCATCTTCAAGGATTGGGCCCTGTGACCCGTTCCGTTCTCTTCAAGAGCCTACTGATCCTTCCAGCATAGAGCCGGGCGTCCCACATCTCTCTTTCCCTTCGGCATATAATCATATAATCTTGGAAGTCGTTCCACGTCCATTCTTAAAATATGATGTTTCCATTCATTTTTGTTAGTTATTATTTTACTATTTAAATTAAAAATTCCAAGCTATTCTCTTATGTTTACGTTTCTTACGTGGACTATTCTTGTATAACCTGTCACGGTCTCATCTCTGCCGATTCTAGCTGTTTGCGTTGGTTCTTTGCCAGTGTCCATATTTCGGAACCGTATGTTAACTTTGAGACTACCATTATCTTATAAAATTTCATCTGTGTTTCCTTTCGTGTTTTCCTGTTTAGCGTTCTTATTATAGCCCACACATTTGATTGAGTCTGTTTAATTTCACCTCTATATCCTTGTTGTTATTTGCTACTGTGTACCCTAGATAGTTAAAACTATTAACCTGTTCTATTATTTTATTGTTTATAACCATTTTTGCTCTTATGTTGTTCTTTCCTGTAAAAGCCATTACTTTAGTTTTGTGTTCTGAGAGTGAAAGGTTATATGTTTCCGCTATGTTGTTTAAACTATATACTGCTCTTTGGATGTCATCTTCTGAGTGGGATATTATCACTTGATCATCGGCAAATACTGTATTTAAAATTATGGTGACATTAAAGCCTCATCTCAAATTATTTTGTACTACAGAATTTATCTTGTACAAAAGAATATTCTCACCCAAACAATGTCTATATCTATAATAGTAACTCATGGTGCGACAGCCCATACCGGGCAAAGGCCTGCCAACCCTGCCGGCTTCACGCCCACGTACGTAGAGGTGGGCGATCGTCCACCCGATACATTAGAAGATGTGGTCAGCATCCTAGCATCCCCCAGACGGAAAGTTGGCGTTTTTGACCAGGGCCGCTTACCTAGCTCCTCAATTTCCTCACCATGCTGAGTGGGCACCGGTCCTATACCCGGGACTTAAAATAAGCACCAAAGGGGCGGGATTATCCCGGGTCGGTTTTCGTGGTAGGGAGCCAAAACATGCTGCCTTAGCTCGCTACGCCAATTCGTGGGACATCTATATCACGTTCAATGTTCATGTTTTATACTCTATAGCTATATATTCTGGTAATGCTCGAAAGGGATAAATGAAAGTGTTGAAACAATCTACAGACGCGCTTATATGAAAGTTCACCCAGTCAAATGAAACTTAAAGGATATAATATGAAATATCCGCGAAGGTCACAGAATATATTAGTTCAAGAGCTTAATGTAACTGAAAATACAAATTTCTAAGTGTAACAATAAATGGTGTAAATTGCGTCATAAACTGTATGTGGCAAAATGTGGCACAATGAATATTTGAAGTACTGTTATTACATGAGGTTTAGGAGAAAATTGTTATACTGTCTGCCATAAACAATATTACAATGTGCCCAAGCAATTTGTTATGAGAATATATACATTTATTACATTCTGCGTTCTTCCAAATGTGGAGGTTTTGTCCATGAGCTAGTTCTACTTAGTAATCATAATTATCTTAAGGCGCCTGCGCTTTCTTTTTTCTTCACAAGACCGTGCCTCAAGCAATATAAATAAGGACGACCGTCATATCGTTAGAACTAACATATCTCATAGCTCTCTAGGAATCAAGCTGCCAAGGTTGTGTATCCTATATAGAAAGTAGCAAATTATTTTCTAAGAAACTGTTCTATTTAATCATTCAAATGCGTTGTTTATTAGGGCTACATATAGCACGATTCACATAAAATTGAACACCTTGGAAGACGTAATATTTCTTTGGGTGGTAATAGAAAGTAGAATTGATTCCTATTAATTTAATGGCTCTAGGAGAATCGATATTCTTTTTTCTTTACACTTTAATATCATTTAACTAAGCAGTCACATAGAGCGACGCATGTATAGGATATATGAAATTACGTTTAAATGCGTTCTGGAATCCTACAACAGAAGTTATCCGAATGCTTGGTCGACTGGTCGTCCATCGTCCTCTCTGGGAACTTAGGCAAGGACGCCTGGAACTGTTGGAGACTTCCGCAAGTCTGAACCTGTCTACCTG
Source organism: Mantis religiosa (assembly GCA_030765055.1). Lineage (NCBI taxonomy): Eukaryota > Metazoa > Arthropoda > Insecta > Mantodea > Mantidae > Mantis > Mantis religiosa. The sequence continues at coordinate 161,095,486 of CM060952.1, forward strand.
CCTCTGTGGTTCCTTGTAGTCCTTTACTTCTGGAGGGTGAGTCACAGTAATATATATATATATATATATATGTTTGCGAGGTATTCTCCTTTTTATAACATATAAATATAGAAACAACATATATATAATATAAACAACATATATATACATATATATACCGAATTTTTCGCTATTACGTAATTATAAGTATTGGATATTCCCGGAAAAGCCAAATTCAATTTCTTCAACTATTTGCCAGTCTAGAAAGTGAGTGCATTCTCTCGAAAATAAATATTTTTTCAAGATAAGTAGAAAATATTTTAAGATCTTTTCAGTTGCTCATGATGTTTTTAATTATTAGCACGCACTACATACGCTAGTTGAAGCCTGGGAACTGGCTCTCGCAGCAGAACAAAATTCGTTCATGCCAATGCCGTCAGTTTTATTGCATTTTCTGTTCTAACCAAGAAGGGATATCTGCTTAGGTGAAAGACGGGGAAGTTGGGCCAACTGATTTATACATATCGACACCCTCGAGCTATTTTTAAAAATGGTTAACAGCAAGTTTTGGGGATAACAACGTTTTTGAAAGAAGTCCCAAGTTAAGATAGGTAGTGGATAATTTTGAAAACCTTCGTGTCATTTCTTTGAAAGGGGCCCACCAACTTTTGTATTTATCTTCAACATTTAGTTCTTTTATTGATGCTTTACCTACATAGACATACACCAGCACATATACAGACACATACATACTTATATTCCTGGACAACATTTGTTTTTATTATTTAAATCCAAGAATCTCATCTGTTTTCGGTAAAATGTCGATATTGTATTTTTGATTTGTGGTACAATACTTCCTTTAATTTAGATCCCTATTAAAGAAATTAGAAAAGTGGAAGAAAGTGATAATGGGCTTAATCAGTAATGTTATCCCAAAGAAGAATTTCTTACCAAATAATGGCATAATCAGGTTAATCAAACACAACTAAAATCTAGAAAAAGTGAAATTTGGCGAAGTATTCATTGAAATTATCCACTTAAAATGTAATAACGATATGATTGCACCGTAATTTAGTTAAGCACAAATACTCTCAAAGTGTAAGTTGTCTTTGTTTCTTCTTAAGCTCTTCTTAAGCCATTTCAGAACATTTACTTTTTTAATTTCATAACAGCTTGTCTTCTCGAAAATCTTTCAACTTGTAATAAGTTCATGCGAAGTAACCAATTCTTCTTGGAGATACCTTGAAACATGTACTTAGAACACGTATAGAAAATGTTTGAGAGAGCTTAAATCTCTCTGCTTGGTGAACGCCTCCTTTTCCCATAGCCCCAAGCAAGCAACTGTGAAACAATCAAGATTTAAATCGCAGATTTTGATCATTTCCTCGAGCGATAATTCTTTACTGCTCACTCAATACCAGACAATTATCAACACCTCGGTGCTGAATTTATTTTCACCTATGATCACAATATATGAGCAGATTTCTAAGTAGATACAAATGCTGGATAGGTGGAATGTGAAATTAGGGGGCATTTTTTTCAGAACAAAATTACATCATTATAACCGTTGGAGATGTGTACCACAAAGGCAGGCCGACAGTGGTCATTCAAGAGTTTTTTTAATGTGGCATAGTGACGTTAAATGCGGGTATTGAAAATCATCCTAGACAAGAATTGTTTCCTTCGAAGGAACGCATGAACTTTTTGTAAAATCTATAACACTGCGTCTGCCCCAATGGTCATCCTGAAGCTGCAGAAAAACCTTACTTGGAAAACGTAAGCATATTTGTGGTCTATAAAGTATCTTCTAGTATAAATATTTTCTTTGTGATATTCCGAAAGCGATTCGGAAAGCGATGACATCTTGCAATGCACAATCATTTCACACATTTCACTCTCTGATACTGCAGTGCAGCCGTACCATATTTGAATAGTAAGTTTTTAAAACAAGTACCTGTAACTATCCCATTGCACTTCACAAAAAGAAAATATTGTATTATTGTGCTGCTTAGAACGTTATCATCTTCGTTAATACAAACATCTCAGATAGCTCAATGATTATTCTTTTAAGAGTGAGGGGGTTACTGGCACGCTTCTCGAACGACTGCTAAGTATCAATGAATGAATCACTTCAGCACAGGAATCAAAAATGACAGATGTTATGTCCACGTAAAGTAATCAGTGAGTTATCTGAGAGGTTTTTTTTTTTTTTTTTTTTTTTTTTTTTTTTTTTTCTTTGTAATTTTACGTCCTCCAACGTTAAGTCATATCGGACGATGAATGGAATGGGCGAAATGATGCTCAAATGAGCCCAGGGTCCATAGAGCTTAGAGTTACCCGACATTCGTCTTTCAGGATAAGGGAAAATCCCAGAAAAAACCTTATCCCGGTAACTCACCCTGACCGAGATTCGAAATCGGGACCTCTTGAACGTGAGGCAGACACTCTACCACCAAGCTACCGAGGCGGCCATCTGAGAGGTTTCAATTAACAAAGATAATGCAGTGTAACTTTTCGAGCAGTAGGATAATACATGAATACACTAAGATACTATCAATTGAGCCTAGGTTAAGCGATAGAAAATAGGAATAGCATCGCTGACAGTGGTGCTATTTCACTCCCTGGTCATTTCATTTACATTTTAATTGTATTCATGTTCCATATATAAAAGCAGTTTATTTTACACACGAATATTTATCTTATTTTATATGTAATCTATATAGTTTCACTGCTAAAGGGTACTTTACTTACTATAGACTTTACACATTTAATTCACGTTATCCATAACTCAGCCGCGATTAAATCTTGAATATATAGCATAGATATCTGGAATAGTCATCTGCATATTCTGTCGCCGAAGTTGGCAGGCCATCGAAATGTTGTTTCAGAATGGAGGAAACCCATATTACCTAAACAGTTTAGCCTGAAGGATGGCTCTCATTTTGGAAACATGGTAGTAAACCACTTTCATAGCTATCATTTTCACCAATCAAAACTTCTCACCAAACGCTGTTTGTAATATAGATCTGAGCCGGAAATGCTAATTATCACCTGTTGTACCAAAGATGGTGTCATAAACATTAATTTCTATATCGAAGAATGTCTGAGAAAGTCAATTCTTAGATCTCATAAATACGGTACCTTTCATGCTAACTATAAATTGAGTGTAACCTTATTAAGGCTATAAAATTTAATGCTGGTTAATTTATTCTGCTGCTCTGTTTCTGAAAGACTATTATGTCCAATCATAGCTGAAGGTCACGAAGACCAGAACAGAAGTTTTACAATCAACCTATCAAACGCTAAAAAAGATAAACTTTGTCATATTTCTCCCTCGACCTCAAAAGAAAGAAAAGTGGTCTTGTCTATTTCTAAGTGACTTGGATGGATGCTGGACTAGTAGGTTAGATGTCCTATTCTTTAGTTTGTTGAGATTTCTATTGTGATGTACCGGAATCACAAGAATGATTTTCAAAATGAGATCCGTAAGTTCTGCAATTGATTTGCGATAGCAGATTCTTTATCCTTATTTGCAGTCACAGGGTATTTTCTCTATTGAAACTACTGCAGTCATTTAACTTCAAGCCCTTAGTTATGAAATAGTCGTACTTGCCTACCTTTTCGGGGACATTTTCCAAACACTGACAAAATATTAACCAATTCCTTGTGTCCGTTTCATGGCCACTCCATACTATCAAAGTGAAAACGAAATACTAAGTACGAGGTAGTTGCCACATCATATGTCGACCAACAAACTTGGTGTTGTAGCTGTGCACTAATACCCACTACTACCTCTGCAAGTACCCTACCCAGCCTACTGCTCGGTATAACTCCGAACCACCAATACATAATTTCATATTAAAATAATATACAATGAACTACATTGAAATATTTTAGAGCAAGTGGAGATATCTTAAACAAGTAATTTGAGATTGGCTTATTCCCTATTGTTTCAAAAGTGGAAGTTACAGCTATAAGTTTTTGAAGCGCCAGTGCGCCACTGCTAATGATAAAACCACTTGGGTGCAAAACACACGAACATGAAGAGACGTGACGGAGCACTATCTCAGGCGCAATGGTTATGGCATAAGCCTTCAAGTGAATGGTAATCGAGTTCAAGTCTCCTCACTTCTCTTTATTTATTTCTTAATTTTTGTTAATTTTTGTTTGTATTATTTTTTTAATATTTTGTGTAATATTTTAATTTTTGTGTAATGTATCCATTTTAAGGAGTAACCTCAGTGCAATTAATTACAATTCTAACAAAGGATGAGTTCAGCATAATGTTTTCCCATGTTGTACGTCTGAATGGTAGAAGGTTTAACGGGTGAACATACATAAAATAAAAGGTAAATGTAATGTTATACGTCGGCTTTATAGTGAACTGCTGTAAATGGCGACCTCCTTTTTCAATGCGAAGTTAACAGAGGTGAAGGAATGACTGTCGTACTCTATCCAAAATCCCTTGCGTGTGTGTATATAACAAAATCTCTGTAATGAACACTTCAGACAGTTGCTGTGGTGCGATCGCTGCGGACCCTTAGCACTCGTGGTACCTCTGACGTTACTAGAGGAACCTCAGGCCGAACTGCCGAGCCCCTCCCTTCAGGGAGTTGTTCGGATTGTGTTGGACTCGAGGGGGCAGTGTGTTACCGCCACCCACGGAAATTGGGTACCTCCGGCCAGGCGACCGCCACCCGGAGGGGGTAGAGGGTTGCCTCATAAGTCCCGGGTACTAGCCTGCAGAGCTAGTAGAAGGTGTGCTAGATCATCAGGCAGCCCCACCGAGGTTTTCGGTAGTCTTCCCTGCGGGGTTGACGCGCGTAAGTGGCGTATCCACTTCCATCTCGTCTTGACGTTGTTGTCAACAGGGGGAGGATTTTTATGAGGAGTTATCAATCGCTCCCGGGTTGAAGGAGGCCAGCGTCAGCGTCTTTGGACTTTTGGGTAGATCCTCTGCACTTAACTGTCCCCAGAAAATAATGTATGTCTTAACTATATTATAATTAAACTCATTATAGCTATTTTGGGGACTTCATAGAGATGGAAAGCATTTTTCATGTTGTGTTGAGATGCAGAGATAATACAGAAAAATATGCAGCTTAAAGTTTTGAAGATGAAAACTTTGGATCCAAGGATTTGCTTACACTATATTTACACTAAACTTCTCGTACCCATTCCATAACCTTTCTAAAAATTGCGTTTTTATTCCTGTATCTCAATCGAGTATTTCTGGTAAATCTTGAATGTAAGACAAGATTTCCTCTTGACAACGTATAACAAAATATTTGTATTTCTGGTATTAAGTACCGGAACTTTGTATATACGACTTCTGATGTGGTTTAATTTTCTGTTGCAAGCAGTGAATTTGAATGTTGTTAAGTTACAATGATTATAAGAAATGTTCAGCTAATTCTGTTTAGATTAGAAGGAAGCTAGCAGCCCTCTAACAGCATGTACATACATGTATAGACCATATGCTCCAGGGATAAGGATTTTAAATAAGTTCATATGCACTAAATTGCAAGTACAAATGTATGCCCTGCAGTGGCTTCCACTTTGTCAAATTCATAGATAGACAAGTGAAGATATAAGGTGAGGAAATACGTGTTTCATATGCAGGCTAGTTAGTATTTTAGCTTCAGGTGAATTTCCACCCAGTTCCTTGCCACTTACAGGTCTGCACTACCATACAACCATCATTATACGTGTTCAGTCCTTATATGGTTGCGATATTTCTTCCAAACACTTCACCGTTAGCACTAGTTTGAATTCCTGTGGGAAGGATTCGCAAATATTTTATCAGACAAATGGTCGAGCAGTGTTTCCATTTGAAGTTTCTAGAGTGATAAACAGGGACTGAAATTTCTAGGACTGAAATGCTCTAATTTAAATGGCACAAAAACCCGGAAGCTTTTGAAAGAAGAAAGAACCAACAAATAAGTAAGACATGTGATACCGCAATCCACTGTGTAGTCAGCCTGTGTTATATTCAATAGCGGTGCAATTTAAGGGTTCACGTAGAGGCACTTAGTTGAGTTAGCGCAGTTAAATACTAAAGTTAAAATGCAGTAGACCAGAGTACTGTTAGCTTAAGATGTACCTGAAAATGAGATATCCCTAATGATGAGGTACAGTTACTAGGATGCGAAACGTCACTGCATGAGGACAGTTTTTCTGATAAGAATTAACAGCCTTAAGACTGGCAATATTATGTAGGAGTGTCTGTGCCAACCATGTAGACAGGGTATAATTGAATGAAAAATCGTATATTTCTGAAAGTTGGATCTTACCCGTTGTCTTTTTACTGTAGTGCAGAAATGCTTACCTAACCTTTATCGGAGGATAGTAGCGCCCAAAAACAGTGTTCGAATTATATATAGTATCTTGCGGTCGATATGAGGGACCTTCCCCTTTACATTTGTGTGACTCATAACAATTTAGGTTTCGCTGATAAATCAAATGAAGGGCAATAATCATCTTGTTGAAATAAGATAACACTGTTTTCAAGAATTAAACTGTTTCTGAATTGCTTCACTTAAAATTCTTACTAGTGAATTTATCTGCAAATTATAAAACTTCTATCACATGAGTATCAATGTAGAAACAATTACTTTATAGTAATTTCCATTCTCACATACACCAGTATACCCTTAAAGGTTTTGTAGTTTAACACTGGAGAAACTGCCAATAGCCTCTTTGGAGAACGAAATTGGAGTGGACGTCAAGAGGTGATGCACTTGAAGGTTTATCCTTGAGACCCTTCAATAAAAAATAGACATTTAGATTTGGACTGTGATTAACTGTTCACATTTACTTCTTATAAATCTTATCCTCCCTTCCTCCCTTCCTCCCTTCCTCCATTCCTCCCTTCCTCCCTTCCTCCATTCCTCCCTTCCTCCCTCCCTCCCTCCCTCCCTCCCTCCTTTCCTCCCTCCCTCCCTTTCCTCCCTCCCTCCCTTTCTCCCTTTCTCCCTTTCTCCCTTTCTCCCTTCCTGCCTTCCTCCTTTCCTCACTCCTTCACTCCCTCCTTCACTTCTTCACCCCTTCACTCCTTCATTCCCTCCCTTCCTTCTGTCCTTTCTTCCGTCCTTCCTTCCCTCCTTCCCTCCTTCCTTCCCTCCTTCCCTCCTTCCTTACCTCATTCCTTCCTTCCTCCCTTTCTCTTTCTTTCCTTCTTTAGCATTTGTTGTGCAGCACTCTCTGCTTACCGTGCATTCCTTTTAACAGAGGTTGAGTCCAACTTAATACTTTCCCATGTTGCACGTCTAAATGGGAGGAGGTTTAACGGGTGAACAAACGTACATAAAATAAAAAGTAAATGTAATGTTATACGTCGGGTTTATAGGAACTGCTTGAAATGGCGGCTTGCTTTTACAATGCGAAGTTGTCAGCGGTGAAGGAACGACTGTATCGTACTCTGTCCAAAATCCCTTGCATTTACATATTTAGGGATTTACTTTACAGACGTTAGTTAATTTCTAAGCTGCAGTTAAGGCACACGAAATCTCCGGGAAGAAACGCAGAAACAAAAGAGAAGCTAAATGTGTTGGACCTGATGGCTTCAGCAGCAGCGTATTAGGGTTCCTAACCTTTCCAGAGTGAATATTCCTTAGGTTACTTAGGTTACTTAGATTAGAGTGGAGGATCACATTTCCCCAACATATTTATATACCATAATTTAATTCGTAATTTGCGGCTGTTTTGAAAAGGGGTGAGCTTAAGGAAGGGCATAGAACAAGACTTTTAAGTACACAAAATTTTCATTAAAAAAACATGGTTGCATAAATATTCAACTATGTGTTATTTCTAAAATCAAAAATATTAAATGTCCAGTCAGTGCATACGAATCATAGACACTGGGGTCTTCAGAAGCCACAAGGTCCACCCAAGGTAATTTTTTATAATCAAAAGATTTTGGTTGCAATAGGCATTAAAGATATGTTGTATTCATATGACTTTCTTTACTTCTTTACATTCTTATACAAAGTACCCTCCAAGAGCTTTTTTCGCTCACGTCCAAGTGGTCCCGAGTTCGAACCTTGGTCAGGGTTAGTTATGTGGATAAGGATTTTTCCGGGATTTTCCCTTACCCTGAGAGACGAATCCAGGTAACCCTAAGTTCTAAGGACTCTGGGCTCATTCATTGTTCTATATAACATAACATTGGAGGACATAAATTAACCAAGAGTTTTTTCTATTTACCTCTTATCAATAGCGATAAATGTTCATTACGAATTATGACATTCCATTGTAGAAGGAAGGTAAATATAGTATACCAAAGCACTGGGTTCTTGAAAAACTTTATCATTCTTTTCTTTTTGGATTACTTCTTTCGGTTTATCAATTATCCAAAATGCATTCATAATGAACAGAACTGGGCAGAATATTCACGGATATGAAGTTATTTATTAGATATTAGCCTTGTATATGACATTTTAATCAAAATTATTACTTGCTGAGGGAATTAAAGTCAGGAATATAATTTTTTTCGTATAACGCCTAGTTAATGTGAGGGTGAGGTGTTCATTCATGCCACCTCTTTGAAAGACACTGAAACTAAATAGTTACCCGGTTGAAACTGAACCAACTTTTCGTTTTTCATTAACTTGTTCAAAATTGCTTACACATGCAGGCACACACATACACTAGGAAAAGTTATAATTTTTGTTTTTCTTTTCTTTGGTGCTATTCAAAACATTTCTGGTGTAATCTCGGTAATTAATTTTTTTGTGGGATGCAATACGTTTGTTATTATAGGTAAATAGCAAAGGAAGTAAAAAATAAGAATGTTTCAAATACAGATTATGATCTCTGTTAACACAGGTATACATCAATTAATGTAACATTTCATCGATCCACAACAGGGTTTCGGATGAATCCACATTCTTTCTGAGGGTTAAGAAGACATCTGCATTGCTCTACTGTGAATAGCTATGTTAAAAGTAAAATTTAGCATTATTCCAAAAGTAAACTAGCTCTGTGTTAAGGACGTGATTATTTATATTGTTATGCAGTTTAAAGTTATATTAGTACAAAGGCAAGGTTGCAATGAAAATTCGCCGAAAGTGTTGAAATTAGGAATTTTCTTGTTTTGGCACTTTTGGTAATTTAGAATTTGCAGTAATAAATGGCATGCTATTTTTACCATTTGAACCATTTTAGGCCATCACGTGACAATTTAAAGAGACCTTTAACAATCGTTAAAAGTAACAAACATTACTTTAAATTTAATTTTCTGAAAAACTTTCTTTTCTAACACTTCTCAGTATGCAAAATGCCTCATGTGTCAAAATTGTTCATTTAACATGGTTAAACATACAGGACAGGTCCATAATATGTAAATAAGAAACTTCACATTCCCCTTTTTTGTTAATCTTCATGTTTTGAAAATTGCATGGTGTTTAGGAATAAGAAGAGTTAATATTTTCAAATTATCGAGAGCTAACACATGGAAAATATTTTAGAACAATTCCTACAAGAATATCCCCAAAAATAAGAATGTGGGTCTTTTAAAATTGCCCTATACTAGCAAAAAACAAAAATTCAACTTAAAATCTCAAAAGTTTTGAAGCCCAGAACATTTTTAATTTTTAAAGTATTTTAGAAAAAATAATTAATATTTAATAAACCATTTAGTGTAGCAATATGAAAATTTGCATGCAAGTTAAAAATTATACTCTGATGATGTGGCTAAATTCTTATAATGACAGGTTTATTATTACAGATGTTGGAATTTTAAGTGTAGCCTTGCCTTAAAGTTATGTATTGGTACAGTACTTGCATTGTACTGTGCTACCAAGCTTGTCAGGAGTTAGGGAGATTATCTACTAATGATCGAGAGTAGCAAAATAAATTGATTCTGATAGCTGACATTTTCTCCCCTCCAGGATCATGGATAACCGGCTACTGTCTTAACGATTGCGGCTACCTTTCAGTTATTAATTTTCCAACATTGTCATTAATTACGACACTAATAACAGCGGCGCTAAAAGGGCCGTCAACGCGGTTATGGTGATTTCACTTTTAAGTCGGAAGGAGTTCCAAAAAGCTATTTCTGCGCGATTTGCTTTCACAACTGACTGTCTAAAAACATGTTATTAAAGGAGACAATCACCCATTTTAAATCAAGCTTTTGTCCGCTTGCAATGAATAGTAAAATGTAGTTGATGGCTTGCTTAAATTAGAAAGGAAAAGTAGGAAATAATTAAAGTGATGAAGGGAATAGCGTCATACGAAAACCGCTTCATTAATCATCATTTAATATTCTATCCTATATACATTCTGTCAGGAATGTATCGGGAATTTATCATATAAAAATCTCGTAGAAGAGGGCATTCCAAATTATTGTTGTCGCTACGTTGGTACATCTTTCTTCTATTCCCACGTGAAGTGTAATGTGTAATTGTCATTTGTCATATAGTTTGTTTACGCCATTTTATTAGTACACCTCAAAAATGTGTTACGTCTTTACAAAAAATTTGTCTCAAATTTTGAATTGCAAATGGTATTCTGTGTGCCGAATTACTGAAAATTTTACAGAGAGCTTACTGTGAATAAACTTTTCCAAAGCACGTGCGTGTGAGTGGTATAGTAAATTCAAAACTGGTCGAGATGTGGTGGAAGATTTTTCTTCGTCTGGTCGGCCGTCAACTGACTATCGCTAAAGTGAAGGACATAGTGTCTGAAAATCGTCATTTAGGTTTGAGAGAGATTTTCGCTGGAATTTCCGTGTCTCATGAATGGATTCGTACCATTTTAAATTATTATTTGGGCATGGCACCTGTTGCCGCTCGATTAGTTCCGAAAGACTTGAACTTTCTGCAAAAACTCAATCGCGTAAGGATAACTGAAGACATGCTAGAATGAACCAACTCCGATGCCACATTCGTGAAACGCAGTATAACTGGTAATGAGATGAGGGATTATAAATTTGACACGCAAATTAGTCAACAAATTTCCGACTGGCGCCTTCCAACTGAACCGAATCCCTAAAGGGCACGTCAAACTCAATCAAAACTGAAAGTTATGTTGATAGTTTTTTTTTTTTTTTTGTTGTTCGATTATCGTGGTGTCGTACACTCGGAATTCTCGCCTCAAAGTCAGACAGTTAATAAAGGCAACACCTGAGCGTTATGCGGCGTTTGAGAGAGCAAATACGCCGAAAAATGCCAGATTTGTGGAAAGACAACTCGAAGATTCTGCACCACTATAACGCCCCAGCTCACAAGGCTACCACTGTGCCAAAAACTCAACAAATCTCATCGAATTCACCTAATCTGGCTCTCTTTCCGAAACACAAATTACCATATATCTTACATATATTCTCTTAAGAATGTATCAGGACTTTAATTCTCGTACAAGAGAGGATTCAAAATTATTTTTTCACTAAGTTGGTACATGCTCAAGTTGTTCTCGGGAAGACAACCAGGTGAAAATACGATTAGAAGTCCGTCGACTTAAAAAGCACAGATCAATACAGCTTGATAATCAAGTTAAGTAGTTATGTTTCTTTGACCCAGTTAATTTTCTATGCTCACGCCATCTCCTGACCTAGCATTTAATTTACTGAAAAGTCTTTTGTTCAGTAATGTGAATTTTAATAGTGTTTTGTCTTTGTTTATATTTGTTTTATATCCAGTGATTCATTTGTGGTTATAACATTTAATAAACATCCTGATGTGAGAGATGCACACTCCCGAAACGTCGATTTCTAATCGTCTTTTCACTTGGCTTGCTTCCCGAGAACAACTTGAGCATATTCGTCGTCAGGAAAGCTTCAGGTCTTAAGTTGGTACATCTTTCCTCTATACCAACGTGAAGTTTGATAGTCATCTGTTATATGGTTTGTTTACATGGCGTCATTTCATTAGTACACCTCAAAGATGTGTTACCACGTTACAAAGAATCTGTCTCAAATTTTCCATTGCGAATGGTATTTTGTGTGCCGAATCACTGAACATTTTACAGAGAGCTTACTGTGAATCGACTTTATCAAAAACACGTGCGTATGAGTGGTATAGTAAATTCAAAAGTGGTCAAGATATGGTGGAACATTTACCTCACTCTGGTCGGACATATAGCTCGCCTTGGTAGCGTGGTGGTAGCATGTCTGCCTCACCTTCAAGAGGTCCCGAGTTCGAAACTCGGTCACGGTGAGTTACCTAGATAAGGTTTTTTCCGGGGTTTCACCTTATCCTTCAAGACGAATGTCGGGTAACTTTAAGCTCTATGGACCCTGGACCCATATGAGCATCATTTCACCCAGTTCATTCACCGCTCGATATAACTTAACGTTGGGGCGGATGTAAACAGTTTCAACTTAACTGAACATCGCTAAAGTGAAGGAAATGGTGTCCGAAAATCATCATGTAGGTCTGAGAGACATTTTCGCTGGAATTTCCGTGTCTCATGAATCGATTCGTACCATTTTAAATTATTGTTTGGGCATAGCACGTGTTGCCGCTCGATTAGTTTCGAAAGACTTGAACTTTCTGCAAAAACTCAATCGCGTAAGGACAACTGAAGACATGCTAGAATAAACCAACTCCAACCCCACATTCGTGAAGCGCTGTGTAATTGGCACATAAACTGGTCAACAGGCTTTCCAACAGATGGCATCCAACTGAACCGATACTCAAAAGGGCACGTCAAACTCAATCAGAACTGAAAGTCATGTTGACAGTTTTTTTTTCGATTATTGTGATGTCGTACTCTTGGAAATATTGGCTGAAGGTCAAACGGTTAATAAAGACAATATCTGAGCGTTATGCGACGTTTGAGAGAACAAATACGCCGAAAAATGCCAGAATTGTGGAAAGACAATTCGAGGATTCTGCACCACTATAACGCCCTAGCTCAGGACACTACCATTGTGAACGATTTTCTGGCCGAAAACTCAACAAATCTGATCGAACAACCAGCGTATTCACCTGATCTCCTTCTCTTTCCAAAACGCCAGTTACCATTTCGAGGCACACATTTTCAGTAGATAGAAGAGATAAAGGAAAATTCATTGTAAAATCACAACACACCTTTGAGATGCACAAACAAAATGGTGCCCTGTAAATAAACTATATGACAGACGGCAATCAGACTCCGCGTGTATAAGGGTTAGATGTACCAAATTAGCTAAAATAATAATTTTGCATCACCTCTTATACCATATTTTTATATGATCAATTCTCGGTACTTTCTTGACACAGTAGTATTTATAGAAAAATTGTGTTGTTTCTTCACGATAAGTCTTAGGTTTCATGGCTTGTTGTTCGTTGACCTTTTTCTCCATCTAGAAATAACTTATAATGAATAAGTATCGAATATTTACATTTACTTCAGTTTATTTTCTTAATATTTTATACAGTTTTGTTTTCCTGTAAGCTGAAGAATGATCTCGTATCAGTAACCAGGTTTGTGTGGTCTTACTCAGGAATTTAAATACAAACTTAGTTTGTTCTGTATTCCACCAAAAAATTCGCAGCGGAAATTCATGTTTTGAGAATTCCTGATTAAGAAACCTAACAAAAATCACATTTAGGAAAAATTGTGTGCGTACACACGCACTCATACGTCTATCTGTGAATAACCTAATTTACCTATAAAGCAAAACTCGGTCAATACCACACAGTATTTTAGTTTAGCATCTTCCAAGGATGCAATATGAAGATTGCCAGGACACCTGTTATACAAAACTACACATTACCAAGAACATTTTTAATTTTTGATTTTTTAAATTATTTAATCATTTTTATTTAAAATACAAGATACTTTCACATAATATATATTTACGTGTAATTTCTCTGCATCTGAAACCTGGTTAGGCTGAGAAAAGAGAAGGCCTTTGTAAGTAATAGTCAAGGAAATGTCTAGTTTATTATGGTCGCGTAACGCTGTTTGTATTGATTTTCAGTTGGAGTAGCATGTATATGTAAGTTATATGCCAAATTGATTTCTTCCATGTATGAATTTTACCTATGACATTTAACATGGAGTGTGTATATATGGCTCGTTAATCTGTAAATAATTCACTGGTGCTCTCAGGAAATTATTTGAAGTCTATGACTATTTTTTCTGAATATCATTAAGAGATAAAATACATACACCTTCGATGGACTTAAGGATAGCTTTCCTCGAGAGATCAATTCAATTTCTCAAAGAGAACTAACAGAAGTAATGGTTAGTTTAATAAGATATCAAGCAAGCACCTGCAGCATCTCTTTTATGACATATTAGGTACAGGACTTCCAAAGTGTACGTCAATGTATAAGTCAATCTTCTTAGCAAACAACGAGAGCTCGTATCAAGCAGCATGCGGGAAGCCGGAAGCGAGGGCCAAGAGGAGCTTCGTCTCGGCTGTTGAGACACGATTTCTGGATGGCTCTGTGTATTGTCGTGCAGCTCTAAAGGTTACCCTGTCTTTACCTTTGTTAACAGAAGCCTCTGAGATAACGTAGTGATTACTCTACGTGGGCATATCATCTATCTGCCATGTGTGATTCCTGTGCATCCCACTGGCTAAAGTGGAGTTAGCAAACATCCGAGAAGCGCGCCAGTACCCCTATCACTTTTCCGAGAATAATCAGTGTGTTATCTAAGAGGTTTCTATTAACAAAGATAAAGCTAGGGTAACTTTTAGCAGCAGGATAATATCGACTGAACTGAACCACCACGTAATGTGAATGCATACATTATGGATGCATGCAGATTTACAGTTCCGCCAAGGTAGTAATCTATTGGATGGATAGAGTCAACTTGAAAAATTCAATGCCATGACCGGGATTTGAACCACGGATCTTCTGGTTTCGTCCAGTCGCTCTTATCCATTACTTGCGACTGGACGGAAACCAGGAGATCCGTGGTTCAAATCCCGGTCATGATATTGAATTTTTCAAGTTGACTCTATCCATCCAAAACCTTAGCCTATATACGGCTAGTGTGAAGAAGTGATTAATTTCTACCAATTAACTAAAACAGTACTCTATTCCTTCCCTCACCAATGAAATTAAAGATATCTCAGGTACTTAGTTGGTATGCCTCCAGTAATTTCTGGTACATGTTTCTAAAGAGAACTTCCAAGACCTGTGTGTGATTGGCATACTAGTAAAAATACTCTTAAAATAAAAAAAAAACGGAACATCAAAAATGTCATGCAACCATTATTTCGGGTTGTCAATTACATTTTATAATAACAAAACTTTTGTATTCTCTATGGTAGTTTAATTGGTTAGAGCAACCGAACATCCGTGGTTCAAATTCAGCGGTACTATTGAATTTTTCGGTTGATTTTACCGTTGCAATACCTTTATTCTTTACGGCCAGATCAGAAAGGTAAACTATTTTTTGCCCCCTTCTCTTGAAAGACACGAGTGTGGCGGTACGACTGGTATTAGGCAGCTGGGGATGGCAGCTGGCGTGTGTCCAGACATCTTCTTGCACCCGCACACTGACAGGAATAGGGCTTCTACCTGTTTCCCTCATTTCACTTTAGGAAAAACCTCGTGACAGGTACATTAGTTCTGGTTGCTACTGTTGACGTTATTACTGGTATAAGATTCCTAATAAACGTGCAAGGGAACTTCTGAGAACTTGTTTGACTAAATTGGACATATGAGTTATGTGGGAGTGAAGTAGTCAGGTCCAGGAATGGCATCTGTCTTCTATTTTCTGTTAGTGTTACACGGAAAAGAAAATTGGCTACAACATGAGATTCACATAGTTTCGCACTTTGATAGTCATTTGGGTTTTGGCACTGAGTAATACGTAGCGCTTTGCAAAAGAGGTTCCATCTGGATACACGTAAGTCGCAGCGATGTGCATAGTTAAACGGCTGTAAGTGGCGCAAAACGATAACGAACAGCTCAGGAGATTGGAAAATCTTGCATCAGACCACCGGATTACAGTAGAAGAATGAGAGATATTTTGGCGATTCAACCCACTACTCTTGCCCTTCTATATTAACAGTTTTACCAAATATAAAAGAGAACAATAAAAGAGAAACAACAAGCATACAAACAGTGGCTACAACAAAAGTCGGATCATGCCAGAGAAATATATGTGGAAAAAGGAAACAAGCAAAAATAATAGAGAAGCGCACCAGCAATCTGGAATAAATTTATTAGTGATATAGAGAATGATATCCATGGTACACAACAGTTCTCATATAAAGTGATACGACTATTAAACAAAGCTGAAAAAGGAACAGTAAGAATTAACGCTATAGGAAAAAAAATGGATTGAACATTATACATCATTGTGGTGCCAACAACATGAAGAGAATGAGATAATTAACAAAGAAGAAATGAACATACAGGCTGACATGATCTCAATGAAAGAATTACTAGAAGCACTTAAGAAATGTAAAAATATAAAAGCAGCTGGACCAGACGGAATAAATATGGAACTGCTAAAATATGGGGGTATAATACTGCATTTAAGATTATTGCACTTAATAAATGAATGTTGGAAGGGGTGTAAAATTCCAGACATGTGAAATAATGCAGAACCTACATCCATCTTTTAAAAAGGAGACAGGAGAGAATGCCAAAATTACCGAGGTATAAGTCTTCTCAACACAGCCTATAAAGTGTATGCAAGAATTATAAATAAAAGATTGAAAAGAATTACTGAGGTATTAATAAAGGAAGAACAAAGCGGTTTAGAACAGGACGATCGACAAAAAATAACATATTTGTTTTGCAGCAAATAATTGAGAAAAGACAAGAGTATAATTTACAAACATATCTGGCATTCCTAGACTTCAAGAAGGCATTTGACACTGTTAATAGGGAAAAGCTATGGAACATTATGGAAAATATTATATATCCACAAAAATTAATTAAAGTAATCAAAAATATGTATAGCAACTCCAAAATAATAATAAACACAGGAGTTCATAAAACCGAACCAATTTTAATTAATAGAGGAGTAAGACAAGGCTGCGGTGTATCACCTACTCTTTTTAATATATATATATATAAATTACATCATCCAAAATTGGAAAAGTATTATTAAATCAGGAATAAAAATAAATAAGAACAAAGTTTTAAATATCTTACTATATGCAGATGACGTTTTAATACAAGAAACGGAGGATAAATTACAATATGCACTACACCGCTTGAACCAAGTATGCCAACAGTATGATCTTAAAATATCGACGGAAAAATCTAAGATAATGGCCTTTTGGGGAAAACAACATATAAGATCAAAAATAATTTTAGACAATAAACCACTAGAACAACTAAAATAATTCAGCTATTTAGGATGTAATCTTAATTATATGATGAAAACAGACAGAGATGTGAGCAATAAGCTTGCAACATTCCAAATTATTTGTGGAACAGTGCATAGAACGTTGAGAAATAAAACAAGAAGAGATACAAGATTAAAGTTGTACAAAACAATAGCAGTCCCTGCACTACTTTATGGAAGTGAGGAATGGGTACTCACGAAGAAAATGAAAAGCCAAATTCAAAGTGCAGAGATGAACTTTTTAAGGAAAACAAAGGGATGCATAAGGTTGGATAGAATAAGGAATGAAGACATAAGAAATGAACTTAAGGTAGACTCGATAAGTAGCAAAATTGAAAAATGTCAAAAGAAATGGATGCAGCATATACGAAGAATGTCCGAAACAAGACTGCCTAAGATTGCATTCCAATATCAGCCACAAGGAAAGAGAGATGTTGGTAGACCTAAAAAGAGATGGAAGGAGTAATTATTGTGAGACGGAACGGGCCCTCTGCCCATGCCGTGAAGAGAAGAAGAAGAAGAAGAAGAAGAAGAAGAAGAAGAAGAAGAAGAAGAAGAAGAAGAAGAAGAAATCCTTTCTTCTATTATTAATCATATCACTGGTCTGAAAACCTATATTTGCTTTCTCTACCGCGTGCATTTTATTGGTGTAAAAGATACTATCAACAAAATATGCTGTACTGAGATTTTACTACAGTATACATGCTTTGAGTTCCCTTGATTAAAATAAAGAAATTACGAATGGTTTTTGTGTGACTGTGAACAGCACTGCTGTAAAAAGTAGTGAAGGTGGCTTAGAAACCACATTTAATAATTAAGTTCAGCATCTCTAAGAAATGATACCGAAATTAAGAATTGCAATTTATAAAGAATCATGATGGATTTCAAAGGAATGTAGGTTCTTTGTTACAACACGTGCAGGTGCAGTTGAGTCGAATAGCAGTTGAGGTGAATAGTTTTCTTAACAAAAGAAATGTAAGAAACAGTGTTCTTAGCAGAGTTCTAAAGGGTAGCACTTGACTGTTTGAATAGGCGTTCTTCGGACCCTTAATAATGGCATGAGCATTATAACAATGGACAAGATTGTTACAAACGGCATCTTTGTGTGAAAAGAGGGCTTCGAGAAAGTGAAAGTCACACATAAACCCACGCGCAGCTGTGGTCATTCAGTCTTCGGCGTCAGGCCGATTAGGGCAGTCCTATTCTTCTGTCTTGGTCGAGGGCAGACCAGAAGTGATAAGAGAAGATATTTGTCGGTTCATATGTACGTGAAGAACGAATTAAGTTTATCGAGTAATAAGCATTTCACCTTCAGTCTCTCTGAACAGTGACAGGTGTATTGATAAACCTTGGTCGGCAACTTCAAGTTCGATGTTCTGATAAAAGGAAGCAGTCAATAAACCAGTTTGAAACGGGCATTCCAGTGTCATTAAAACCATCCTTCTCATACATATCCACGCATACCCTGAGAGAAACCTCATTGCTTTACCCTGAAATAAACATTATTGTACAAACTGTAGCGGAAAGTGGAACTGTGCGCCACACAATTTGTTTTGTATCAGGATACTGAACAGTATCCGCTCTAACAAACAACCCGAGGAAATATATTATGTTTATGTACTCCAAAATAGCACTAATGATGGATTGAAATAACCATATATATTTAAGAATTACGTAAAATGAAGTGTATATCCTGAATCTTCCGTTTTTCTTCGACGTTGTGGCTTATAACTGATAACTCTTTTAGGTATTCTATTCTAAGTGAAACTTCCAACTTTCTTTATGTTTGATAATTATATTGTCTAATTCCCCTACTTCAAAATGTTCACAACTTACACCTGTCTTTCTGTTTATTTTTTATTTATTTATTTATTTATTATTATTTTTTTCATTTATACCTCACCTTTAACTGTAGTGGTCATATCGGTGGCCGTTCTCCTTTGGAACTTATCGCCTATTGGCGATAGTTTTGACGTATGTATGATGAGTTGCTGGTACTGTGGAGGTTTAATCATTAGACCACGCACACATTCGCACTTTCATTCAGATGGGGAATCATTTTGGTTGGAGAAAAATCCCCACTCCTAGCCGGAAATCGCACCGGGATCCCTCGCACAGCAGGCAGGTGGTCTACCGACTGAGCTACGGGGCCAGCATTAACTTTGTACATTCTGCTATAGATCTAAAAATGTCATTTTTGCTGCTTGTATTATTTGCAGGTATTGGTTTATATTAGTCCATGTTTCAAATCCATATGTGATTTTGGGTATTGCTTTGTGCTTAAACAGATTAATTATCAATTCTGGTCTTGCCTTGTTCTTTAATGTCAGTCCTAATGTTCCAGTTATGTAGCTAAATTTGTTTAGTTTTCCAAATACATAATATTTTGCACCCAAAGATTTAAATGACCAGAATCTTATTGCAACAGCTATTATAAACCCCATATTTAAATGACTTTTGTATAATGGTTGGAAAATCGTAAGGGATTGTCAAAACTTTACTGCACTAATATTAGATATCCTCAAATGATGCAGTTTTCAAATATATTTTTGTTTGAAGCATTAATCTTTGAGTTTTAGAATTTAAGGAGCAGTTAATTCTATTACAAATATAATTAATATGGAACCAATTTATATAAATCAAACACAAGTTCCACTCTTTGTTGGATCTGTAGGTATTACAGCTTTGCTTTTATTTTTATCTCTTCCAGTTCTTTCTGGAGCAATTACCATACATTTAACTGATCGAAATCTTAATACATCTTTCTAAAATACTTTGTACTTTTTGTATCAGAAAATCACTTATTTATTTTGAGTGTAAGTAAATAAGGAGGGGTTCATCTTTAAATATTGACAAGAAATATATTTTTAAGAA
This sequence comes from Mantis religiosa, assembly GCA_030765055.1. Taxonomy (NCBI): domain Eukaryota; kingdom Metazoa; phylum Arthropoda; class Insecta; order Mantodea; family Mantidae; genus Mantis; species Mantis religiosa. The sequence continues at coordinate 161,115,589 of CM060952.1, forward strand.
ATAATCTGTAGACGAGCGAGTGCAACGTATCAGTTTTGATGCATAATTCTCAGAAAATAATTGATCAATCTTAAAGCACTTTATATTTGTTATTTAAGTTTAATATGTCGTAATGTGTTCAAAAATGTATCTAATAAGCCATAAATTGACTTTTCTCGAAAACATTTTTATTTCGCTAATATTTAATTGATCATACCTGTGTGAATGTGTTTTTAATTATGTATAAAGTTATGGAATATTTAGGTTTAAATAATTTATATCTGTATAGAATAACACCAGGGCAGGAGGATTGCTATTTTGAAGAAAAATGAAACATAGGTACTAAATGTACAAATTAGAGTGAGTGAGCGTGTGGTGCTTTTGAGCCCGTCGATAATGAGGTCATTTGGGCACGTATACAAATTGCAGAAAAGGGTGAGCATGGATGAGATCAGGAATAATATTTCTAAGAGGGATAAGAGGTAGGGAAAAGGTAATTTGTGAATTGTGTGGGGGGGAAAGAAAGCATAGAACACTATGTTTAACAGACTGCGAGGAGAAAAAAGGTTTGGGAAGAAAAATAGGCCCACCTCGGTAGCGTAGATGGTAGCATGTCTGCCTCAGTTCAAGAGGTCCCGAGTTCGAATCTCGATCAGGGTGAGTTACCTGAATAAAGGT